>JAFMSR010000052.1:90336-143477 GCA_022818135.1 Saxidomus purpurata
CAACATGACCGGAAGAGGTCTTCGTAAAATAAATTTAGAGAATAACATAACAATATGACATCGTCAGTGAATGTTCCTTTTCTCTTCTTCAAGAGTATATCTATAGAGTTTTTAAAGCTTTACAGAGCAAGGAACAGAACCAGTTGAAACAAGCCTTAAATGCACTTTTGAAATATATGAACACTACGTGTACAATTAAGATTTGATAATAAATTATTTTAAAAAATCTAATACAGAAAAAAACGTTTACTTAAAAAAATATACATTTCTTCAACACACCATACCCTGTTCATGAAGTATATTATATGCTACACTGAATTCAGTTGAGTGCTTTTATGCAGTACAACGTAAACATATGCAAACAAGAATGAGGCCAATTGTTGGGGTGTAGAACACCCGGTGGGGTCCGAAAACCCCTCTTCCCGACTAGCCTCTTCATGTCTGCCTGTTTACGACTGTATCAACGATCACAGTCACTATTAAAAGTACTGTGCATCACATATGCCACATTGGAAATGATCTTCCTCCATAAATTCTTTTATCAACAGGTCTTATGCAGCCATCTGTAACACACATCACACATTACCCAATCCAAATCACCCTTTGGATCTTTGCAATTTAACGAGTCACACAGAAGTGTATTTCTTAATCCTTTCAATAGCAGCCTGTTACCTATATATTTTCTGAACATTGTGACATGGGCCTGACGTAGAATCCATGAAGTCCTCCCTTTAACAAGGCACTCAACTGTCTGAAAGCAGAAGCATGGAAGTTAAATTTAAAAACTGCAAATACACTAATCACTGTCTCCCGTTTTGTCATGTGCACAACTCACTGCTAAGTTATCTTGACAAAGTATACAAACACTTATTCCATTGGTTGGACTGCATAACCCACCATATATGTTTAAAACAAAGTTTTGAAGATAACTATCTTAATTCAACTCAAGTGTTTTCTATTTATGCCAACAATAGTGCTGCAATCTCTAGTTAAAGTTATTGTGTGCTACACAATATTCTAGTTGTATAAGCACTATGCATGTTTTCTGCCAAATGAAAGAACAGCCCTGACAAATAGTAATATACATGTCAAAAATCATCTTAATATTGAAAATATATAATCCAATAATATGTTGTAATGGATCTCCTACTTGAATTTTCCTATATAGTAAATAGAAATCTCTTTTCCCTTTTCTCTCAAAGAACATACTCTGATGGAAACTGTAACTTGTCCTTTATTATCAGCACTTACCATCAAAACAAAAACACCACCACTGGAGCCATCACTCTGTTGATTGGTGGTTGGTGACTCTTTGTACCAATTAATTACATCTTGACCAAGCTCTTCACTCCTTTTCTTCATGAACAGACTGAAGATAAATTCATTTTACAGGAACACATTGTATTTAGCAATGTTGTAGAATTAAACATACAAATTAATTTACTTTAGAATCAGCCTAATACATTAAAGCCCAGTTTCCTAAGCCAATGTTTCATTTTTAATTCTTATTTACAACAAAAAAATGGTGCAGTAAAATGTTTCATTTTTACACACAAATCAACTGAGTGAAGGCTTTGTTAACTTTGGTATGTACTGTTTTTGTTGTAGCATTATGTAAAACTTGTCCAGTAGCTGGTCTGGAAAATATGTTTCTAGTCCCTTTTGAGGACTTTTGCTTTATAATACTAACCAGAATTTGTCAATTAGATGACTGTTTTCTCCACCTAGGGAATCATACACTATCACTGAAGACTCTTTTGTTCTCGCAACCAGAACTACCCAGTGGTTGCCATTGATGTTCCATGGAACAACAATACAGGGAAAAGTCCACCTGTTGGACAAAAACAATATGTATTTATAACACAATAAATATAAAATATATATTCAAGTTCCAACCACAACTTTAATTTTTATACTAATGACAGACCTGTTTACCCTATTTAGAGTCTTTCAGTAGTTTGGACAGCTACTCTCAGTAGTTTTGGGCTGCTGTCAGTAGTTTTCACTTTCACAGATACAATAAGCATTAAAACTGCATTACTGAGTCATTTATCACCATTACACTATACTGTATGTGCAGTATTCAATTTTAACAGAGCAATACATGTAAGTTAAGAAAATTTCATCAGTAAAAAAAAAAAAAAAAAAAAAATATCAAACAGGGAATGCCACGTACCAAAAACGCAGCCTCCCCAAAACAAGCCCCACAGCACCCAGAAGTGCATACCAACAACACACACACACACACACACGCACACACACAATCATGTACACACACAAACATACACTACCAACACACACTAGCGTACAAAGCAAACACACGAGGACAAAACGAACAATTAAAGGAACACAGTGGGGCACCGCCTTGGAACGGTCATGTTCAGTTTGTACAGATTTTGCCTATTAGGCCCATTGCCCTTCTATACATGAAAACTAAAGATTCCACCTTGTACACACTGTCCTTGTAATACAATATGAAATCTAAAGATTTCACCATGTGTATACTGCATATAACGTGTCTCTTACAGTCGTTGCGACCTCCGTGTGCACACATGAAATCAGCATTGCAAGTTGAACAATGCACATAATCGTCCCCTTTCGTAGACGGTCCGAGACATTTCCATAAATCTTTGTATACAACTTTATACTTCTGATTGTTAATTTTGTGTTTTCGCTTTTTTAATTCCAACCGTTTCTTTTTCATCATCGGGCAGACGGCGTTTTTCTGCCAACATCCGGGCCTCTGGAACTAATCCTGTTCCCGAGAGGCTTGTTATCTAATGTTTTCTTATCATGCAAGCGTCCGAATGATCACGATTACTGTCTAAATACCCACAATACCGGCAAGAAACGGAAATACGCTTTAAAAAACGAAAATGACCGATTATATATCAGAATCCGTAGTTTTTCAATGTCAATCCGTAGAGCGTATTTTTACTGTAAAAAACGTAGAAAATACGGCGAATCCGTAGTAGTAAACAGGTCTGTAATGAATGTTTTTAATATTATGTTTCATATCATGGTAATAGTGTCCCTATTTGTGCAGGGCCTCCTCTGGGTTTTTCACACTTGTCGCCAACATTTTCGCCAATTAAGAAAAGTTGGAGCCACTTTAGAGCCAAAGTAGCCAAAGTTTCAAGCCATGTTTTACCTGGTGTAATGATACTTAGGGCATGGAAGTATACACTACTGTAGTGTATACTTTGGTGCTTAGGGTTATCTTTTTTCCTTATCATTGATTTTCATTTGGTTAAGTGCACAGACTATGAAACATGTCCTATATGTTCTTATACCCTCCTAAAATTAGTTGTTAAATTATGAATTATTATTTATAATATGTATAAGTACATAAAAAAGTTATATTCCACTGTGACTAAAAGTTTAGTAAAACCAGGAACGTAGGCTGCTAAAATCTTTTAAATTTTGCATTTTTAGTCTCTGATTAATTTCTAGGTATATTCATACATCATGTAACAACACAAATAATTTTTGATTTTCAGGCTGTCACAAAACATTTCTTTTTTATTTGTCTCATATCTTAGGCACGAATGACCAATTTCCCAAGAGTCTTTCAATTTTCTAACTGAAGAATTTTGAATTTTGGCAATGTTGAAAATTCAATTTAAAAATAAATTTTATTTCCCATTGTTGAACATTTCTTGTGATGATATTAATTGTTAGAATTTCTTGGGATCATATTAAAAGATAATTACAAAATGATTGCAGAAAACAGCAAACTATCGTAATTATAATTAAAAGTTGACAAAACAATCGCGACGAAAAATTCTTTCAGTCTTAACCTAGCTGTTGCTCTTTTTGTCTTTTAACTAAGTCATAATTGTCGTTAATTTGGGGGATCCTCGGCACACTTCATATATACAAGCTGCCAGAAGTTTTCATAATTTATTAATCAGCCGATCACACATATTTACACAATTATCTTCTCAAAGTGTCACCCGAAATCAATATCCGAAATGACAATACACAGATTGAACTTGTTATCGGTTTTCTTCACGATAACGCTTAGTAAAACGCGTGAATCAGGTACCAATTCTAGGGCGCTTATTTCGGCCGCTTATATCATAACGGATAAAAAAAACAAATACGATGACTGAAAAATGTATGCGCCACTTATTTTCACCAACTGGCAAAATTTAGCGCCAGATTCTTAAAATTATCGCAAATGGCGACATTGGCGATCGACAGCGGAGGCCCTGTTTGTGGTTTCTGAATTTTCAATACACCACACTCTTAATGTTGACAAATTACTTCTTTGAAACTGCATACAATGCTGAGCATTGAATAATGACACAACATTAGACCATTAAGTATTTGATGCTATAATTGTCATATAACTAGGATCAATAAATTGAAGTAGTTAAATTTCAGCATCTGTTTTTATTTTATGGAAAATTGCCCATGACATACCTACCTTTTTAAACACGTAATTGTCATATGTTCCAGCATCCCACAGTCTAGCAGTATATGATGGAATCATAAATATCCGATTGTTGTTGCTACTAAAATCCATGCTATCAGTTGATTCCCGAGCTAACAGTTTGGTGTATCCGTTGAGTACCTGAAACGGATAAACACATACCTTAGAAAAACTGAATTGGTAAAATTAAAGTTTGTGTGATAAAGATTGACTTAATTTGTACCATAAATGCTTCAACAATCGGACACATTGTATAAGGTGAATGCTTTAGCCTGTGCTCAATGTTTTTAGGACCAAATGTAATAAGAAACTATGTGGAATGTCTTGGTTTGTATTTAAATCATCTACAGTATCATAATTATGTTAATTTTCTACACCAAAAAATTCCTCATTTGATAGATTTCAAACATACAATATTCAGTCAGTAAATATTAGAAGCTTGTCAATATTGAGGAACATTTATAAGGATATGATATAAATTAATTTGTAACTTTTAAGTAACCCCAATTTCATTATGGTATTACTAACCTTATCATTCAACCAATTGTTGCCGATTAGGGTGTTTAGGTCTACCTTCTCTATCCCTTCACCAGCAACAGTCAGTCTTTCATTATTATCAAGTTCCTTGGCAGCCTCACATTTTGCCAAGAAGACTGGGGTATCCTCCAAGGTCTCTAATACATCCATTGGAGACATCTTTTCCACAACTGCCTTAGCCAACACACAGCTGGTTAACATAAGCACTCCGGCAATATCACCCTCCTCCCTAACAGTGCGTACTTTCAAAATCTCATCTCGTACCTTGTCAACAAAGGCTTCGCTGGTCTTTAATACCTGCATATATACAGTACACTATTCTATTACACATGCTTTAATGACTATTACAAATTCTGTAACAATAATTGGAATGCCACATTTTGAGAACACAGTTATCGACTTATCGATTCATCAATGATCTGCTGATATAGAAAAATATGAAAATAAGGTTAATGGATGTCTATAATGCTATTTTAAAAGTACACATTGTTCAACTGTTTTATATTAATTAAGTGGGTATAACAATTAAAAAGGTTATACATATTTTTCATGTATGAAATGTGTTCGCTTCCTTAACTCATTGACAAATGACATGACAGGGCATGAAGACACCCTCATTGCAAAGTCACCCAAATTCTCTGGACGGCAACCACTGGTTTTGATGATTTTCATACATTCATTAATCACTTGCTCAAAGGTGCCTTCTTCTGCAAGAATTTTGATGCATTCATTCAAATCACTGCTACCTGCTTCTTCAATATCTGGATTCTGACTTGGTTCCCTAAACAGTTTAACATTGCTGAGAGACACCAAACTCTTTAATACTTTTCCATCCAGTGATTGTATTCTACATCTCTGCCCAACAATTTCATTCACTATATATGGGCATGAATAATTTGTCGCCAAGTCAGCTTTGCTCTTTCTAGTTGCCCTCGCACTGTTAAACTTTAAAACTTTATCACCAACTTTAATCCAAACATAAGTCCTCTTCTTTTCATTAGCCTTCTTAAAATCCTTCTGTTGTTTTTCTTTGGCCTTTTTGGTATTATTATCTACATTTTCATGAGTTTTTGCCTGCTGTTGTTCTCTTTCTTCAATATACTCATCTATTACATCTTCTGATGGACAAGATGGAAACTGGTGCTGAATTAATAAAAGAACTCATAACTTCTCGTTAAATTAATTAAAGTGATCAGAGATATATAACTAAATTTCTAGGAATAGGAGAATCCCATAACAGCATAATATCCGTTGGACTGCCTTAAATCACTCACTCTGGGCAAGTGAAGACAAAAGCTGGTCAATTTTTTTAAAAAGTCATACGAGCTAATAAAATAACAAAGACATATAGATTACATTATTTGCATTCAAACGAGAGGATGTCACATAATGATAAACATAAAGGCCTTTTTCAACTCCAACAGCATAAATTCTTCACCAAATAATCTAGATTTAACCAACTTTGCCATAGACCCATAATTTTTTTATAACATGTTAATCAAAGATATACATATGGTGTATGACCACACTTATACATATGAGTGAGGCTGTTAAGTTTCAGTGTTTCTATGTATTTTAGGAATAATGACCTATTCCTCAATTTTCCAAAAAAAATTCTATGATCATTATCACACCAACAAATTCCTTTCTATACACAAGTCTTACATACACTTACATCTAGTCCAAAGCTTGCAGGCAACTGGCTTGGGTATTGCGCCTCTCTGCCATACAACAGAAAGAAAGGGCTGTACTTAGTAGACGCCTGGGGTTTTGTTCTCAAAGAAAACAGCACCTGGTCAAGACGAATATCCCAATCTGTTTGGCCATCATTCACACACTTGCTTAATGCCCTGAAAGAAAACATACATTCTCATGTCTAAACTCATAATGATAACATGTTGAAGTACTCAATGTATTTCATCAGGTAATTATGCATTTCTAGATAACAGCCACGCACATAAACAGTCCTGCCGTACTGTATCAGTTTTATTTAACCACAGTGATGTTTTTTTGTCCCAAATCGATAGCATAAGAAATCTGCTAAATATTTGGCAGGCAATGATGTTGATAATCCTTTGTCTATTATTATTACACGGTGTATCCGCAGTTTTTGGCTCACGCATTTTAGAATAGTTGAGTCGAACTTGTTCATTTACTGGTCACATGTGCCTGTTTTCAATCATTGTAAACTATAATAAATGGTGCGGATTCAAAAACCTAAAGCATTTTACATATAGGTCATTTATATTTGGAATTGTTTCATTTCCTTGTACTTAAGTGCTAAATCTAAAGAATATCCCAGCACTTAAGAATCAAATTTGGTGGTCAATTATTTTCTGACACTTCATTAAAAGGTATCAATCAATGAGAATGCTTGTGCTTTTGCAAAATGTATAAAAAGCATGCAACACACTAATTGCCATGCAATACAAATTCCCGGCTCAATAAAGACATACCGTTTTATCGTTTGGTTGGTCCTTCCATCTAATCCATTGGTTTGTGGATGGTAGGCGGCTGTTACTCTATGGCCAATTCCCCACTCATCACATAGTTCTTTGTTGATCTGAATATAAAAAGTAGAAATTGTTAGAAGTGATCATGTAGCTTTCACTCATGCGAGTTATTTTGAATGTGGAAGTAAAACATCTAAACAAGAAGACAGAAAATGAGTAATCAACTGTAGTGTTACTTTAATACAAAGAAAGTAAGTTAATACATGTCAGAGTAATGTATCAGCGTCATTCCAGATAATTAATACCCACGCATTGTCATTCTACAAGTTTTCTGAAACTGCTTAGCAAAAGTCGCGAAGCAAACAAAAAATGACCATAAACTGAATTACACACTGCATTACTTCATAGTGTTCCGACACAAAATGATGATGGGGGTGAGAAGACATAAGGATGCTTGGAAGCAAACACTCCTTGCAAACACAGTTGAATAGGAATAGTGCAGAAACAATATGTCTACAAGTATACAGAATAATTGGTCGTAATACTTAGTGGTCTTTAACAGAGTTGTAGTTGATTTTGCTTACCCCATTCAGGAATTCTCTCCCTTGATCAGTCAGAATAGCATTCATTGCCCCATGTCTGTACAGGAGCTTTTTTAGGCAAGAGGAGACATCTCTAGCTGATTTTGTCTGGATAGGAAAGGCTTCTACCCATTTTGTGTAATAGTCAGTAGCAGTAAAGATGTACCTATTACCAGATTCTGTCTCCTGAAATGGGCCCATGAGGTCACAGCCAACCAACTCAAATGGCCTTGACACCTGCAAGAAATACATTAATTTCATTAACAGTCTCATTTTAAGGTCTTAATTTAATAAAGATTTGACTGTCTTTTGGAAATGTGGGCATGAGAGCGACACCACACATTCATTTTTACTGCACGCACAACCTATGTAATGGCGGACCTAGTATTCAACATGGCTCCATTTATCCTTTATGATTGCTGTCCATATGTCAACCTGTTTGACAATTGTGCTATTAAAAACCCTCAATGCAAGTAAAAGGCAGATATGGTTATATACTAGCACTTTACTACAATATGTTTCAACAATATCGGGTGCATAATTCTATTGTTTTTAAAGATATGCATGAGACAAACTTCAATGCAACCAAGATGTATATGCCAATTCCCTCTGCATAAATAGAATTATAACTTATTAAGAAAAAAACCATGTCCAGATAAGCTGAAACTCACATGTATTGGCTTTAAGTCGGGTTTTTTGCAGGTTTCATTGGATCTGACTTCTGACACTGTACACACACTTTAACCTGCAAAATGCAATGGATATCAAATGGTCAATTTTTAGACCAAATCAAATAACAGAAATTGCTAGTTAATTAATTGATTGTTCTGGTATGATTTCAATACATGGATGGTTGCCTACAATCAATACAAACAATTCTATCATTCTATCATTCTATACTTAAATGTATAGTTATACACTGGGCTAAACTCTCTAATATCAGCCCATTATTGAATTGATGATAATGTAATTTAAAAGGAAATCCTATTAAATATCTAAGAATTCGTGTCATTGATTGCCCATTTCATTTTCTTTCTTGTGTTACACACTTACATAGTTTCTAATTTCTTCTGACATTCTGGGCCACCAGTAACGAGACTTTATGGCACTGTATGTTTTGTTGAAGCCACTGTGCCCACCAATGTTACTGCTATGAAACTCGTTCATGATAGCTTCAGTTGCACCTTCTCTTACCACTCTCACATTTTTCAAAGAACCAGAAACAGTTTTGTATAGATCTCCATCTGAAAAAACAAAAAGACACCTTCCATAGTTCAAATGACTAAATGATTTCCACCAATAATCAATTATCTGGTCTTAAACATACTAAAATGAAAGACTGTTATTCATTTGCCTACATGGGAACTTGAAGCCAGAAACAGTCTATATTCATATGACTCACTGTTAATTACAGTAATAAAGCCAGAAACAAATTTTTTTCAGCAGACTAACATACGAATATGACACTTAAGTGATATTTCAACCCAAATCTGACTGTGAGAAACGTAAGACTTTCTTCAATTTGCTTAAAAGACAACCAGAAAATGTAATAGTGTGTACAACATGCCAGAATCAGTCCATATTAATGTCACTCACTGCTGCGATCAGTAATAAAGCCAGAAATAACAATATTTTAGCAGACAAACTTTAGAATATGACACTAAAGTGAAATTTTCACTAAAATCTGACCGTTAGAAATGCAAGACTTTCATCTATTTCCCTACAAGACACTAAGAAAAGGTAATAGTGGGTACAACATGCCAGAATCAGTCCATATTAATGAGACTCACGGCTGCTTACAGTAATAAAGCCAGAAATAACAATATATAAGCAGACAAACTTTAGAATATGACACTAATGTGAAATTTTCACTAAAATCGACCCATGAGAAACGCAAGACTTTCATCTATTTCCCTACAAGACACCAAGGAAATGTTAAAGTGAGTACAACATGCCAGAATTAGTCCATATTAATGTGACTCACTGCTGCTTGCAGTAATAAAGCCAGAAAGAATAATATACATATATAAGCGGACAAACTTTAGAAAATGACACTTAAATACATAATAAGTGATATTTTCACTACAAACTGACCGTTAGAAATGCAAGACTTTTTTCTATTTGCCTATAAGACACTCAGAAAATATAATAGTGGGTACAACATGCCAGAATCAGTCCATATTAATGTGACTCACTGTTAATTTCAGTAATAAAGCCAGAAATAACAATATATAAGCAGACAAACTTTAGAATATGACTCTAATGTAAATTTGCACTAAAATTGACCCATGAGAAGCGCAAGACTTTCATCTATTTCCCTACAAGACACCACGAAAATGTAATGGTGGGTACAACATGCCAGAACCAGTCAAGATTATGTGACTCACTGCTGCTTTCAGTAATAAAGCCAGAAATAACAATATATAAGCAGACAAGCTTTAGAATATGACTCTAATGTGAAATTTGCACTAAAATCGACCCATGAGAAACGCAAGACTTTCATCTATTTCCCTACAAGACACCAAGAAAATATAGTGGGTACAACATGCCTAATAGTTGGTACATGATGTCAGAATCAGTCCATATTTATGTGACTCACTGCTGCTTTCAGTAATCAAGCCAGAAAGAATAATATTTCAGAAGACAAACTTTAGAATATGACACTAATGTGAAATTTTCACTTAAATCTGACCATTAGAAACGGAAGACTTTTTTCTCTTTGCCTTTAAGACACTCAGAAAACATAAAAGTGGGTACAACATGCCAGAACCTGTCCATATTTATGTGACTCACTGTTACTTTCAGTAATAAAGCCAGAAATAACAATATATAAGCAGACAAACTTTAGAATATGACTCTAATGTGAATTTGCACTAAAATCGACCCATGAGAAACGCAAGACTTTCATCTATTTCCCTACAAGACACCAAGAAAATATAATAGTGGGTACAACATGCCTGAACCAGTCCATATAAAGTGACTCACTGCTGCTTTCAGTAATAAAGCCAGAAATAACAATATATAAGCAGACAAACTTTTGAATATGACACTAATGTGAAATTTTCACTAAAATCGACCCATGAGAAAAGCAAGACTTTCATCTTTTTCCCTACAGGACACCAAAAAAATGTAAAAGTGAGTACAACATGCCAGAATTAGTCCATATTAATGTGACTCACTGCTGCTTACAGTCATCAAGCCAGAAATAACAATATATAAGCAGAAAATCAGTATTATCTAGACACTTAGGTGAAATTTTCACTAAAATCTGACCTGAAATGCAAGACTTTCATCTATTTCCCTACAAGACACTAGGAAGATATAATAGTTGGTACATGATGTCAGAATCAGTCCATATTAATGTGACTCACTGCTGCTTACAGTAATAAAGCCAGAAAGAATAATATATCAGCAGACAAACAGTAATATTTAGAGATTTAAGTCATATTTCAACTGAAACCTGACTGTGAGAAATGTTAGACTATTTCCTATTTGCCAGTAAGACACTCAGAAAATGTAACATTGGGTTTGTGATACGAGATGAAAAAAGTGAAGCTGTATCCAAAGTGTTTTTATCTGGCATACAAATATCAAATCATACATAAAGCAAATCAATGACAAGAAGCAATGCATCTTTACATCAATAAGTACCACTTAAACTCAATAATAATCTTTCCAATCACCAAGATCGATTTCATCATATTTCTGTCCAGGACCACACCTTTTCAACTTTATATATATTATAATTTAATGTGATAATATGCATGATAAGTAATCTTCTTTACTGTATTTTTATAAATTGCAGTGTAACAAAAATCAACCAGATCTTTGCCCAAATAATTATGTTCATTTGGGTTCAACAACTCAGTCAGATTTACTATCAATAGGTCGACACAATTCTATAAGCACAAGTTGGGACTGACCACATACATTTGAAAGTGAAGAGAACTGCCCTCTTCTTGTAATGGTACCGTTTGTTGACAAGAGCCCTCCCTTTGCCTCTGAAACTCTCAGGATATAATCCATCAGTAAGAAACACTGAAAGTTCACCAAAGTCAATGGATTCCATGATTAAAATCACAAATACTTAGAATAACACAAGATACAAATAAATATATTTTCTATGAGATACAAAGTGTATAGCAAGAATGGACCTGTAAATTAAATTTCAATTGTTTATATTGTATCAAAACACTACATTTACTTTTCGGTAAATCTGATTGGACCATTACCACATAATCAACTTCCAGAATATTCATGAACCATACAAAATAGTGACCATGCCAAGACACTCTGTGAATTACCTGCAATGATGACACTTTCTTCACCAGGTATTCAAAGGTGTGAAAATATTGCTGACCCTGCATACCTGTGATGTTGGCAAGTACCTTGGGACAATTTCATCTGTAACATGAAAAAGATGTGATTTAGACTATTTGAATTGCATATTTCATGACTAAGATAATTAATATCTGTTATTAACATATATCCAGATTTCACTCTCTGAAAATACTGAACTTAGTACCTTAATTAACAGGTATGAAACAGAAACAGCAAAACTAGACCTGTTGACTGATATTTTTCTTTATACGTCCTTTATCAATGTATAACTGTCCAACCTGTTTACCTTTACAAAACAAGAATCAATTTTTTTTTCTTTAGCACTGCACTATCACACCAGATAAAGATCAACATAAGAAATCACCTTTTTTCATGAAATGAATATAAACTATTACTTATAATATTATTAAAAACTTTAGTAAAGAAATGTAAACACATCAGCTTTAACCACTCTCCAACATTTAGTTAGACACATTCTTTTTTTATGAAACATGTCATGCTATCATATTTCAGTTTACAGATGAATCAGATGAATCAATAATCAAAACATAGTTCTGTTACTGTATATTGCTGTTTGTTTGAATAGCATTTAATTCAAGATAAGTTTTATGGATTTAACAAAACTGTATTAACTAGAATTGTGTCCAAAGGACACGGATGCCCCCACTGTGCAGATGTGCTCATAAACAAGAGCAAGCATATCTGTATGTAAGATTTTTATGTGGAACTTTTTCATTCCACTGTTTCATTTCTGTACATATACCTAAAATGATCTACAGGTAACCTTATGTACATGTTAAATTAAATTACAAATGTAAAATTTATATGTTCAATTATTTATATGGTATATAGTGAAAAAATCAACAAAGGGCCATAATTCTGTTAAATTTGGTCGCAACAAATTTATATGGTATATAGTGAAAAAATCAACAAAGGGCCATAATTCTGTTAAATTTGGTCGCAACAAAAATTTCTTCCTTTACTACCATCTACACATTAAAGCTGTTCATCCCTGGAAGTTTAAGCAAAATCTGCCATCCGGTTTAAGAGGAGTTGCGTTCACAATATTTCTATATGGTATATAGTGAAAAACTTAACAAAGGGCCATAATTCTGTTAAATTTGGTCGCAACAAAAATTCCTTCCTTTACTACCATCTACACATTAAGGTTGTTCATCCCTGGAAGTTTAAGCAAAATCTGCCAACCAGTTTAAGAGGAGTTGCGTTCACAAAATTTCTATATGGTATATAGTGAAAAAATCAACAAAGGGCCATAATTCTTTTAAATTTGGCCGCAGCAAAAATTCCTTCCTTTACTGCCATCTACACATTAAGGTTGTTCATCCCTGGAAGTTTAAGCAAAATCTGCCATCCGGTTTAAGAGGAGTTGCGTTCACAAAATTTCTACATAGTATATAGTGAAAAAATCAACAAAGGGCCATAATTCTGTTAAATTTGGTCGCAGCAAAAATTCCTTTCTTTACTACCATCTACACATTAAGGTTGTTCATCCCTGGAAGTTTAAGCAAAATCTGCCATCCGGTTTAAGAGGAGTTGCGTTCACAAGATATATAGTGAAAAAATCAACAAAGGGCCATAATTCTGTTAAATTTGGTCGCCGCGAAAATTCCTTCCTTTACTACCATCTACACATTAAGGTTGTTCATCCCTGGAAGTTTAAGCAAAATCTGCCATCCGGTTTAAGAGGAGTTGCGTTCACAAGATTTCGGGACGTACGGACGGACTGACGGACGGACGGACGGACAAGTGCAACGCTATATGCACCCCACTTTGTGGGGGGCATAAAAATCCACTCTATAGTTTTGATTGAGGGTGTTTTGAGTGCCTCAAAAATTGTACTGGTCAATATGGGTTGATTTGTGGTCAAAGGTTAGTTTGTGATATTCTGTGTATCCTTTAAGAACAGTTGGATTATGAAAATAGTAATTAAATCATAATATAAAAATAGTTTTCTGTTGAGAACCTCCAGGATTACTGTTAAATCATTATGGACTGTTGCTGGTTTCTCCAAAGTTATGATATGGTACAATTTGTTTAGGTTTAAATGATAGTTAACTAATACTCTTTTTATTTATGATGGAAGTTGTTTTAGCATATTCATTTAAAAAACTAAAGTAGCTTTTGATTTGTAAGTCATCCTTTCCTCAGGGGGTCTGGGACGTTAATTAAGAAATCAACAGAATTTTATTCAAATAAAAGACTGAGTAATAATATAAGAATCTTTAGACATTGAACGTATGCCACCAATCAAATGTCCATACTCTGTCAGTTGACTGTCATGCTTAAATTATAATGGATGATTTGGAAAAAAATATGAAAATTCTCTAATTTAGATTTCAATATAGCAATAATCCTTTGACTTAGGCATGCTTTCATTTGTAACCAGCATAATACACATGATATTGCAATTGTATTAAACTATGATTGATATCACAGAAGCACTATAAAAGCTTACAATTACTTTACCTGGAAAGAAGTCTTACCAGGGGAAATGATTTCTAATTATATTAGAATATAGATATATTAGAATAGATTATAAACAAGAGCTGTCAGTAGGACAGCGCGCTCGACTTTTTTAGTGCTTGCCAATAAAACAAAACTTTGACAGTTAAGGGCACACAAATCAAGAAACATTTTCACAGAGTTATCTTCTCTTAAGTACTCCAACTTTCAAAGTAATATCTCAAATGGTTAAGTCAACAAGTGGACAAGAATGAAAATTTTAACTGAGTTTCTAAGACAAAAAGGGCCATAATTCACATAAAATCCTTGACAGAATTACCTTCTCCTGCCCATGTTTTGGGATCATGATGGTAAACAAGTATTCAAACTTTCAAAGTAATATCTCGAACAGTTTAGTCAAAAAGTGGACTGGTATGAAAAACTTTACCAAGATTCTAAGTCGATAAAGGGGCTTAATTTTTAAAACAAATCCCTCACAGACTTATCTTCTCTTGCCTACAGATGGGGGTAATGATGTAAACAAGCATTCAAAGTTTCAAAGCAATATCTCAAAGGGTTAAGGCAATAAGTGGATTTTACCCATATTCAAAGTATTTTCTAAGTAAACAAGAGCTGTCCCTCACAAGTGACGAATGCCCCCGAAAGAGGTGCCTCACAGTCTGTGTCCTCTCCATGTGCTCAATAAATGTGCTATGTAATTTTAAAATCCTTCCATGCATGACAGAGTAATCATGCATACAGTATTCCATTACTTTAAACACTAAGTGTGACCTTGACCTTTGAGGTAGGGACTTGGGTCTTGCACGCGACACATCCGCTTGATGTGCTAGACATTTGTGCCAAGTTATTTTAAAATCCTTCAAAGCATAATAAAGTTATAGTCCGGACACAAATGTATGCATATATACAGGATTCCATTACCTATAAACTCTAAGTGTGACCTTGACCTTTGTGGTAGGGATGTGGGTCTTGCACGCGACACGTCGTCTTGATGTGCTAGACATTTGTGCCATACTATTTTAAAATCCTTCAAGGCATGACAAAGTTACAGTCCGGACACGAATGTGTGCATATATGCATATATAGAGGAATCCATTACCTTCAAACTCTAAGTGTGACCTTGACCTTTGAGCTAGGGACCTGGGTCTTGCACGCGACACGTCGTCTTGATGTGCTAGACATTTGTGCCAAGTTATTTTAAAATCCTTCAATGCATGACAAAGTTACAGTCCGGACACGAATGTGTGCATATATGCATATATAGAGGAATCCATTACCTTCAAACTCTAAGTATGACCTTGACCTTTGAGCTAGGGACGTAGGTCTTGCACGCGACACGTCGTCTTGATGTGCTAGACATGTGTGCCTAGTTATTTTAAAATCCTTCAATGCATGACAAAGTTACAGTCCGGACACGAATGTGTGCATATATAGAGGATTCCATAACCTTCATACTCCAAGTGTGACCTTCACCTTTGAGGTAGGGATGTGGGTCTTGCACGCGACACGTCGTCTTGATGTGCTAGACATGTGTGCCAAGTTATTTTAAAATCCTTCAATGCATGACAAAGTTACAGTCCGGACACGAATTTGTAAGTGGGGACGCACGTACGGACGGACAGACGGACGGACGGACAGACGGACAGACGGTGCGATTTTAATATGCCACCCTTCGGGGGCATAAAAAGGGGTATAATTCTGTCAAAAACCTTGACAGAGTTATGTACTCTTGTCTGTTGATGTAGGTCATGATGGTAAACAAGTATGGTTAGTTTCAAAGCCATACCTCCAATGGTTTTGAAATAAAGTGAGGTGGTACGAAAAACTTAACCAAGCTCAATACACTTTCTAAGTCAAAAAAGGGCCATAATTCTGCCAAAAACCTTGACAGAGTTATGTACTCTTGTCTGTAGATGGAGGTTATGATGGTAAACAAGTATGGTAAGTTTCAAAGCCATACCTCCAATACTTTTGAAATAAAGTGGGGTGGTACGAAAAACTTAACCAAGGTGTGACGCCAACGCCGACGCCGGGGCGAGTAGGATAGCTCCCCTTTTCATAGAAAAGTCGAGCTAAAAATCATTCCTTATTTTGCTTTCGAAATCACTGTTAAAGATATCAGGACTAGTTTTCATTTATATTTGCTAAATCATTACAATCAATGTGCTCCTGGGATAGAAATAGAATTATTTTACTAAATCACTGATTTCATGTGAAACAATTGCCTAGTGCTCATTAACTTTTTATCTTGAATAAATCAGAAGTTTATATCTGTATGGCCATAATGAATATCAATTTCACCTATAATAACTGAAGAAACATTGCCAAGTACTGCATGATGAAAAAAGTGACAATAGACAAGGATGTCAGATTGAGGGAGGTTTATTGTGATCAGGACTTCTTAGGTGTGAATAACACCTTGACAAGGGGGTAGATCCTCTTGTTTTTATAACAATTGCAACACTGCACCAGCTGGTCATAACCCTAAAATTTATTTGAAAACACAAACCAGTGCTAACATAAAAATAAATGGGTCAATATTTTACATTTAAAGTACCATGGCTAAGCAATATAACAACTTCACAGATTGTGAATTATCTTCAACATAAAAAATGCAACTCATTTTTTCCCAATCCCTTTCTGAAAACAAAAACACCACATTGGAGCCTCATTTTGACAAATTCTTCCTGCATCGTACAGTTAATAAGATCACAGTAGCGGTAATCTAAATCAAATAAGCATTATTAAATGCTTTTTTTTAAATTCATACATGGCAAATTTCAGAAACTTGCTGAAACATTTTGTTAAGGGACTAATCCTAATAATTCAGTGGCTGTAGGGGGTAAAAATCTAAATTAATAAATTATTAAGACCATTTACAATTCAATATCAATAAAGTGTTTGAGAATTGATTATATAGTTTACAGCTGAAATAACAGTTATATTTTATATGTTATATTTTTCATTTCAATTTATATAGAGAAAGATATAATTGCAATTTTTTTAAAAGGATGATCATTTTTGATTGATCACTGTCAAACCTTAATAGAAACAGTTACACGTGTGGTGCTGGATTTTATATTCAAGTTTCAACTCATTTTAGTTTTTGGAAATTGTATCCAATAAACAGTCTAGACTGATATAACTTAATTTCATTAAAAATGTTCATATAGATGAAATTTTCCACTGTTTGATTTTCTGATACCCAATTGCTACTTTGATACAAAGGTCTAGAGCAAAAACAGAGAGTGAATAACCACCATAGAAACACGAAATCTAAATATGTCACACAAAGGCCCATTTGTTTCCCAAATGATAACACAGAGGGATGAAACCAGTCAGGAAGATAAAAACTCTATTCTCATGTCTATAATGTATCATAATACAAATTCTTTCTATAAAATAGTGGTTGAAAGCTAAACCATTTTAAATGGAGCCGCCGTGGCGCAGTGGTAGCGTGTTCGCCTCGGGATCGAAGGGCCCCATTTCAATCCCTACCATAGCCATGTCGGTAGTGTCCTTAGGCAAGACACAGTAATTCCACATTGCCTCTCTCTATTCGAGGTTGATTCCATCTGGAATGAGTCTCGAGAGCGATTAATCTAAGTTGTAATAACTTGTTTCACAATCGAGAATAAATAAATTAGTATAAACTAAATAAATAAAAAAACATTTTAATTCCATGCAACACTTTGACCAAATAGCATGATGGTTGAGTGTCTTGTTTTTTCTGTAAGTATATTGTTAATGTATAACATAAAAACTTCCTTTTAACCGCTTAAATGCAAATTAATGATCATCCTGACTGGGGTTCTATTTGCAATGTAAAAGGTAAGGTTTCACCCATAAATCTTGCCAGAATAATTATAATAAAAAAGAAACACATGCATGAATCAAAATCATAGATCCTCTAATTATAGAAACACAGCCCATTGATTTTGGCTGTTGAAATTGTCCGATTGGGCATCCAAATATAAACATGTTTAAAAATAAGCCATTCTGTACATTTTAAATTCTATAACAAAGATCAGCTACTAGTGCAATATCTTTAGGTATCTTTTTTCTGTTTCTAGATAATTATGTACGAAGATGTATTTTCTATTAATCTGCGCTGTTGAAGAACTTTCAGTGGATTAAAGTAGTTATCGAAGAAAAGCCAAACAATGTCTTTTATCCACAATTTTTTGCAAGGGAACATGAACAATTTTTTTATGCTTTACCATACTTCATATGTTCGAACCTTTTCCTACTAAAAAAAAATCATAAAATCGTTTTTAAATAGCTGAGTTTCGCTAACGAGATTGGAAAATTTCATCAAGGCCAGTAGATTTTCGAAAGCAAACCGCGCCGTTTTGCAAGTAAATTGGACATAATGTTAATGATATATAAGTACTCTTTATTCATCTGTGAACTTGTAACAACCAGCACTCAAATATGACTTACAAGTTACATCATAAGGACAGAATAAGCTGGTAAGTTCTATCAGTCGTACAATTTTCAAAACCATTGACGAAACCAATGTAAACATGTTTTGCGCATGCGCAGTAAAGAAAGTCATACCTATCTCACGGCTCTTACATTTCTAATGCTACACCGTTCTCTTCTAAAAACGTATCCGTCTCATCTTAAACTGTACTGTAATTGAACGGATGTAACTGTCCAACCCCTCGACTAATTACTCTTTGCCTGAAACATGCAAGCGATGTTCTACAACGTACAAAATGATTATGAAGGAAATGATACTTTAAATATACAATATTCGGAACTTGTGTTGTAGAGGAAACAAACTGCACATATAGTAGTTCTTGCTTGCCGGCCGCACGAAAACCCCAAATCTACCCAAATCTTACCCAATCTTTTTAAAACTTACCCAAATCTTCATGAAATAAGCGTTTATTTAAACTAATAAGTTCATAAATGTGTTAAAAGAATCAAAAAGCACAAAAATGTGCGAATAAATCGTGTTTTTATTGAACATTATATACGATATCTCACGTTTACAGGTAGCACCGGAGAAGACATGCGGCGATCGTAAGATTTTAAGATCATGACATCTACACATCGTGAGAAAACATGACCATGAAATGTACACATGTGAAGCCCTTTCCTTCTTTTGCGCTATTTTATTATACCTAGAATGAAAATTTCTGGAATATAAAATATATCAGAAGTTTACTCACATGTTTGAAAACAGTACGAAATTTTTGAAGAAACAAGGGAACATGACGCAATATAAATTAAAGTAAATATGCGAGTGTTATATCGGCGGTTATAATTCGGATTTATTATAACTGATTACAAAGCATTTCGAAATATATCTTTCCTCCCTTCTTATTTCTGTCCATTTTAATTTCTGTATAATATAGCAGTCTTCCCAAAATCGTACCGAAATCTTCTACATATTATTGTCGTTGTCATATTCACGTTCGCGTACATCATTGCTTTCGTAAAATCTCAGTATGAATGAGTACAAGACAATACTAAAATATGTTTCTTCTGTAATGCCAAATTTCACGTGCTGCGATCTTAAACATAACCAGGGTCATAAGATTGCATATGTAATGTACGGACAGTGGCACAACAGGTTGTGATATTTACAATGTTGTGCATAATCAAATTATATTGACTTAACAAAATATTATAGTTTCCTTTCCTTTGAGTAGAAATGGTCACCTAATACACCTGAACTGTTGCCAGATAATTTCCAAATTTTGTTGGAAAAACTACTTAATAAATATGCGGTATATACAAAATAAAACTAGAATCTAGGGTTTGTAATTGCAAGCAAAACAATCGATAAAATCAAATGGGACTTGCAAGTACTTTGTCAAAGGATTTGTTTGATTTGTAGTTTTACAATTTAGCGTACGATTGCTGCAGCATTATTTTTGCATCTATACAATCACATACTAGATATACAACAAAAAAGTAGGTCAAGGTGACGACCGCTCACGACAAATAACAATCTCAGCTACAGAACAACAAACAAACAAACAAGCCTACCAATTAGCACAAATTAGTCCCAAACACAATCGCACTTAACAGCACCAAAACAAAACAGAACAAAATTTAGACCAGCAATACAACACAAAAGTATTACTGGGCTAAAAACACAAAACATAACAAATAGAAGCAAACTAACAAAAACAAACTTTAGATCAACAATATCAGACTGAAACAACCAAACAGCACTTTTTAGAAAGAAAATTCCCAACACAAAAACATTAAAACACAAGATAATACATTCCAAAAACAATTATAAGGGAAAACAGCAAAGTAGTATTTTTTCCGATTTAGTGTCTGAACAAGAAAACGCATACCCAACCTCAGAAGTATAGCTCTTGCAACAGACTATAAAACCCATAAAAGGGTTAACAAACACCCAGGGACTACAAAATATAAATTAGAGTACAAAATGAATGCTAATTAAAGTGTAATGATGTAACGACAGGAACCCACAATCTAGTCTGTAACCAAAACACAAGTTTGTTCACAAGAAAAAGCCTACCCAGTGCTAAATAACGGCAAGTGTTAAATATAAAATGCCGACACTATCACCAACAAATTCTTTTTATCTTTCATTAAATAGTGGTCGCATTCATTAAGTAAATCTTTCTTTCAACTTTCAAATTAAGTAAGGATAGGACACTTTTGACTACGCGAGAATTAATTTTTTCAAAAACACAGCATTCTCTTCCTTCTATTTTTGTCCGAAGTCTCTCTTGCTCCACCTATCTTAACCATCAAAGGCCAAGTTGATGGGGGCACCGGCTACACTACGCGTCCAAGCCTTGCTGACGTCGAGGGGCGGACTGAAGACTGGTTGAAGAAGAGGATCCGGTTGCCTTTGAAGGTCAAGCCAAATGACCAAGCTCACGAGCGGGCAGATGACGGAGCTTTTTCTTTGGCTGGCGTTGGTAAGAAACCCAACAGTCTGATGGCTTTCGGTGATACCTTGGCGTCCTTTTTCGGAGTCTGCTGGTCAAAATTTCAAGATAGGATACTCATATTTTTTCATTCAAAATAACATGTTGTATAATTCCGTGCCCCATAAGGCTACCCCAAAGTCCACATTCTTATATCCCAATTTTTGTGTTTTAATAATAACTGAATTGTACAACATGTAGAAAGTTTGATGAAACATAATGATTTTGTACATAAGAAAGGGGTAAATCATTATGTGAATTCATTCAGTTAAAGGTTAAGGTAGGACTAGGAAACTAGGTCATTCACAAGTAGGATCTCATTGGTCAACGTGGTGACCTACATTTTAAGAACCAATCAAAATAAAAGCATGTAAATAAGATTGCAATCTGCCAATCTTCTGATAAGATCTCCTATTTTCGACAACATATAGTTAGGTATTTAGATAGGGGCATGAACAGGAGAACATGCCGGGTCGTACCGACTATACCTCGAAAGAGGATGGTGGACCTAATAAGCACAATTACAAACAAACAAACAAAATCTAAGAATACAAGCTCTTAGGTGGACGGACTTTTATAAAAAATTGCTTCAAATCAAAGACAAATTTGACAAATTTCTTACAAGACATCTAACATACAACAAACAAGACAGATAACCGGACTTTCAATATAATTTAATGAGAAATATGATTGTATTACGGGTAAATAAATTATATAAAAAAATGTTAACGGTTGAAATAAAGGTGAATTGCTCATTCTATTCCGAACAAATCGATTAAGATTTTTCTACTTCCATGCGTGACTCTTGCAGGGTTTTACATGGATATTACATTTTAGGGGTCCTTGGGACTCGCTTGATGATTTTTAGGGGTCCCGTGTGCAAAAATGGGGGTCCGAAAATTTAAAATCGTATTTACAGATGGTATTTTTTGTGACAAATTTTCCTGGCCTTCTTGGCACAAGTAATTCATAACGGCTTTCAGATTGCTTCATCAGGTGTCTCAGTTCTTTTCCCATTTTTTTTTCATTGTATGCAAGTTTGCTTAGATAAAAAACATCGTAATAAGGCTGTTTTTGCATGACAGCTGCTGATTTTCGCCGACATTGAAAGTTTACAGACCGAGATACTGATTGATGCTGCAATATCCGAATGTCCTTTACAAAAACAGGTGCGCGATCATACGATTGGTCAATTTCAAGAAGAAAGACAATTCTGCTGCAGAAATCATGGCTGTTGTCTGTAAGAGTTACCTCCCTTAGAATTTTTTTTTATCGTAATCGCTACGAATGATTATGCGTCCTTGTGGACGCAAATTAATATTTTCACGGGTCCTGAGACACATTTTATGCGTATTTGACGCAAAATATCGCGTCCCGTAAAACCCTGCTCTTGATTTTGTTCAAACAGTATTTATTTGCGATGTTTAATATTGTTATGAAATTTCACTCTAAATAACCTATGCACGACGACAGTGGGGAAAAAAAACTGGTGTTGTAAACAACAGTAATAAAATTTGCTTTTGTGGGTTAAAAAGAATTGTTCATTCTGAGGTCATAATGACTTATGATGTTACTTCGAGATAAATATAACATTTATCTCCTTTATTATGATAATGTTTGTATTCATCAGCTTTTGTAAATACTTTCTCACATAAATTATAATGCATTGAACTGGTTAAACTTTTGAATTTTGTATATCATGCCTTTATTTGTTCATTTGTAATTATATATGTACCACTCTTCAAAGCTGGAGGAAATAAAGATGTAATAATACTTTATTTACACCTAATTCTACAATCAGCACAGAAGACAGAAAGATAACAATTAGTGTCTCTGATCAGCCTAAATATTTTCGGAAGAAAGAAAACTTGTTATCTACATGTCTAAATTTTCTCAAGCTTGGTGTTTAACTTTTGCAGAAACAGATAGGGAAATGAGACAGAGATTTTTTTAAAACCATTGCCCCGCTAATTATTATAAAATTAATCTGTCCATTTTTCAATTTTGACAGCACCATTTATGAATAGCGATCGTCGATCAGTGCAGATCATGATCAGACGGGACAGATGTGTGTAGGTTGATCATGTTCTCCTCTGTTTGTCGAAAGTAGAGAATATTTATATGTTGGTATGCTTGCATGTTAAATAGTTTGTGAGAACGAGGACGTTTGTGTGCTTGCGTGCCTGCGTGCGTGTGAATAAATGTACCTATAGGGATATTATTAAAGTTAAAAATGAAGGCCATACTGGAAATAAGCAGTTTCATTTGATCCTGTTGTATGATTCAAATCACCGTGATTTACTGTAAAACACTTTAATTTCGCGACACCGAAATTTCGCGATTTTTGTCTAATTTTGACGTTTTTATTAATTCGTGTATTTTTTAATTCGCGAAGTTCAACATCCTGAAAATCGAAAGTGACGTCTTCATTGGCTAACCTTGGTTTTTAACTAAGTATACATTTGTGTTGTATAAATTAATCCAAAGCCGAAATTGCCGCTCCCTGTAAAAATACAAAATCCTACTTTAATGTTTGTTAAATTAATCTATCGGACTACATATCACTCGCCTGACATGCACAAACTTTAACAGGTTTGTAATTGATTGATTAAAGTTCAGGTAAGCCACCAACCAAAGATGTGCAAACAAATTTTAATTCACACGATTTACAAGTTATTGTCAAACAAACAAAGAGATCAGCTGGTAAAGACCATATTGACACCTGTCATCCGTAATTGTTTTAACACGTCTGTGTTAATAGACACTTAGACAATGATCAATTTACAACCTGCCATGTTGTTTATTTACGTTTTCGAACATGGGACTCACAAAACGAATCAGGAGTAAAGGGGTGAAACATCTACCTTGCATATCAGTTAACTTCATAACATGCAAAAGGTACGTTTGTAAGTACCACAAAGTCAGATGAAATTAAATTCTGATAAGGAATTTTTCACGACATTCTTGAATTCGCGAGGTACTGAAATCGCGAATATTAGCGAAAATTAAACGATCGCGAATAAAACCTGTTTTACAGTATGTTATATTTGTATATTTTGAAAACAATGGACATTCACACGGCCTACGTAGATATAAGGATCTTTGCATACTTTTATGCAAATTTGTGCTTCCGATATGGAACTTTAAAACTTACTATGTGGATTTGAGGAAGATTGGGACTGCATAGTAAGTGACAATAATAAATTAAATATAAGAAATAAAAGATTATTTTTGATCATTTTTGTGTAATTTTGTACGGCCGATTTGTTGCACTGATTGCATGATATGTAACATGGAACTTAAATCGACATGATTTGGGTTTGTCATGATAAGATATCATGAAGATTTGGGTAAGATTTGGTGTTACGTGTGTTACATTTGTGAAAATTCAAAGGCTGATCTACAAAATCAGGATGTATTTAAGTCATTTTGGGAATTTTTAGCCCCTGTCGGCACATCCATGGCGAGATCTGTTGAAATAAGTGCATAATTCACGAAGATTTGGTTATGTCAAAGAAGATTTGGGTAACGTTTAGGTTACAGTGTTCTAAATTGTGTGAAAAACGTCAATCAGATATGCGATATGAATCAAATCTCGACAAATTTCAGTATTTTTTGTCATCTGCTGTTGCACTGATTGCATGATATGTAACATAGAACTTAAATCATAATGATTTGGGTATGTCATGATAAGATATCATGAAGATTTGGGTAAGATTTGGGGTTACGTGTGCTTAAATTTGTGAAAATTCCAAGGCTGATCTACAAAATCAGGATGTATTTAAGTCATTTGAGTATTTTAAGCCCCTGTCGACACATCCATGGCGAGATCTGTTGAAATAAGTGCATGATTCACGAAGATTTGGTTATGTCAAAGAAGATTTGGGTAAGGTTTAGGTGACAGTGTACTAAATTGTGTGAAAAACGTCAATCGGATATGCGATATGAATCAAATCTCGACAAATTTCAGTATTTTTTGTCATCTGCTGTTGCACTGATTGCATGATATGTAACATAGAACTTAAATCACAATGATTTGGGTATGTCATGACGAGATATCATGTAGATTTGGGTAAGATTTGGTGTTACGTGTGTTACATTTGTGAAAATTCCAAGGCTGATCTACAAAATCAGGATGTATAAAAGTCATTTTGGGAATTTTTAGCCCCTGTCGACACATCCATGGCGAGATCTGTTGAAATAAGTGCATAAATGACGAAGATTTGATTATGTCAAAGAAGATTTGGGTAACGTTTAGGTTACAGTGTTCTAAATTGTGTGAAAAAACGTCAATCAGATATGCGATATGAATCAAATCTCAACAAATTTCAGTATTTTTTGTCATCTGCTGTTGCACTGATTGCATGATATGTAACATAGAACTTAAATCATAATGATTTGGGTATGTCATGATAAGATATCATGAAGATTTGGGTAAGTTTTGGGGTTACGTGTGCTTAAATTTGTGAAAATTCAAAGGCTGATCTACAAAATCAGAATGTATAAAATTCATTTTGAGTATTTTTAGCCCTTGTCGACACATCCATGGCGAGATCTGTTGAAATAAGTGCATAATTCACGAAGATTTGTTTATGTCAAAGAAGTTTTGGGTAAGGTTTAGGTTACAGTGTTCTAAATTGTGTGAAAAACGTCAATCAGATATGCGATATGAATCAAATCTCGACAAATTTCAGTATTTTTTGTCATCTGCTGTTGCACTGATTGCATGATATGTAACATAGAACTTAAATCATAATGATTTGGGTATGTCATGATAAGATATCATGAAGATTTGGGTAAGATTTGGGGCTACGTGTGCTTAAATTTGTGAAGATCTACAAAATCAGGATGTATTTAAGTCATTTGAGTATTTTAAGCCCCTGTCGACACATCCATGGCGAGATCTGTTGAAATAAGTGCATAATTCACGAAGATTTAGTTATGTCAAAGAAGATTTGGGTAAGGTTTAGGTGACAGTGTACTAAATTGTGTGAAAAACGTCAATCAGCTATGCGATATGAATCAAATCTCGACAAATTTCAGTATTTTTGTCATCTGCTGTTGCACTGATTGCATGATATGTAACATAGAACTTAAATCATAATGATTTGGGTATGTCATGATAAGATATCATGAAGATTTGGGTAGGTTTTGGGGTTACGTGTGCTTAAATTTGTGAAAATTCCAAGGCTGATCTACAAAATCAGAATGTATAAAAGTCATTTTGAGTATTTTTAGCCCTTGTCGACACATCCATGGCGAGATCTGTTGAAATAAGTGCATAAATGATGAAGATTTGATTATGTCAAAGAAGATTTGGGTAACGTTTAGGTTACAGTGTTCTAAATTGTGTGAAAAAACGTCAATCAGATATGCGATATGAATCAAATCTCAACAAATTTCAGTATTTTTTGTCATCTGCTGTTGCACTGATTGCATGATATGTAACATAGAACTTAAATCATAATGATTTGGGTATG
Source organism: Saxidomus purpurata (assembly GCA_022818135.1). Taxonomy (NCBI): domain Eukaryota; kingdom Metazoa; phylum Mollusca; class Bivalvia; order Venerida; family Veneridae; genus Saxidomus; species Saxidomus purpurata. The sequence goes on from JAFMSR010000052.1 coordinate 117,577, forward strand.
TCATGATAAGATATCATGAAGATTTGGGTAAGTTTTGGGGTTACGTGTGCTTAAATTTGTGAAAATTCAAAGGCTGATCTACAAAATCAGAATGTATAAAATTCATTTTGAGTATTTTTAGCCCTTGTCGACACATCCATGGCGAGATCTGTTGAAGTAAGTGCATAATTCACGAAGATTTGTTTATGTCAAAGAAGTTTTGGGTAAGGTTTAGGTTACAGTGTTCTAAATTGTGTGAAAAACGTCAATCAGATATGCGATATGAATCAAATCTCGACAAATTTCAGTATTTTTTGTCATCTGCTGTTGCACTGATTGCATGATATGTAACATAGAACTTAAATCATAATGATTTGGGTATGTCATGATAAGATATCATGAAGATTTGGGTAAGATTTGGGGCTACGTGTGCTTAAATTTGTGAAGATCTACAAAATCAGGATGTATTTAAGTCATTTGAGTATTTTAAGCCCCTGTCGACACATCCATGGCGAGATCTGTTGAAATAAGTGCATAATTCACGAAGATTTAGTTATGTCAAAGAAGATTTGGGTAAGGTTTAGGTGACAGTGTACTAAATTGTGTGAAAAACGTCAATCAGCTATGCGATATGAATCAAATCTCGACAAATTTCAGTATTTTTGTCATCTGCTGTTGCACTGATTGCATGATATGTAACATAGAACTTAAATCATAATGATTTGGGTATGTCATGATAAGATATCATGAAGATTTGGGTAGGTTTTGGGGTTACGTGTGCTTAAATTTGTGAAAATTCAAAGGCTGATCTACAAAATCAGAATGTATAAAAGTCATTTTGAGTATTTTATGCCCCTGTCGACACATCCATGGCGAGATCTGTTGAAATAAGTGCATAAATGATGAAGATTTGATTATGTCAAAGAAGATTTGGGTAAGGTTTAGGTTACAGTGTTCTAAATTGTGTGAAAAACGTCAATCAGATATGCGATATGAATCAAATCTCGACAAATTTCAGTATTTTTTGTCATCTGCTGTTGCACTGATTGCATGATATGTAACATAGAACTTAAATCATAATGATTTGGGTATGTCATGATAAGATATCATGAAGATTTGGGTAAGTTTTGGGGTTACGTGTGCTTAAATTTGTGAAAATTCCAAGGCTGATCTACAAAATCAGGATGTATAAAAGTCATTTTGAGTATTTTTAGCCCTTGTCGACACATCCATGGCGAGATCTGTTGAAATAAGTGCATAATTCACAAATATTTGGTTATGTCAAGAAGATTTGGGTAAGGTTTAGCTAACAGTGTACTAAATTGTGTGAAAAACGTCAATCAGCTATGCGATATGAATCAAATCTCGACAAATTTCAGTATTTTTTGTCATCTGCTGTTGCACTGATTGCATGATATGTAACATAGAACTTAAATCATAATGATTTGGGTATGTCATGATGAGATATCATGAAGATTTGGGTAAGATTTGGGGCTACGTGTGCTTAAATTTGTGAAAATTCCAAGGCTGATCTACAAAATCAGGATGTATTTAAGTCATTTGAGTATTTTTAGCCCTTGTCGACACATCCATGGCGAGATCTGTTGAAATAAGCGCATAATTCACGAAGATTTGTTTATGTCAAAGAAGATTTGGGTAAGGTTTAGGTTACAGTGTACTAAATTGTGTGAAAATCGTCAATCAGCTATGCGATATGAATAAAATCTCGAAAAATTTCAGTATTTTTTGTCATCTGCTGTTGCACTGATTGCATGATATGTAACATAGCGCTTAAATCATAATGATTTGGGTATGTCATGATAAGATATCATGTAGATTTGGGTAAGATTTGGGGTTACGTGTGCTTAAATTTGTGAAAATTCCAAGGTTGATCTACAAAATCAGGATGTATTTAAGTCATTTTGAGTATTTTTAGCCCTTGTCGACACATCCATGGCGAGATCTGTTGAAATAAGTGCATAATTCACGAAGATTTATTTATGTCAAAGAAGATTTGGGTAAGGTTTAGGTTACAGTGTTCTAAATTGTGTGAACATCGTCAATCAGATATGCGATATGAATCAATTCTTGACCAATTTAAGTAATTTTTGTCATCTGCTGATGCATGTTTGCAAGATGTAACTTAAAGTCGCACTCATTCTTATTTTGGTATGACATGATTAGACTTCATGCAGATTTGGTGTTATGAGTCCTCTAACTTGCAAAAATGCAAAGCCATATGATTATTACTTCAAGTTGCGTTTCCATTCTAAAATTATTCCTCTCCTAAAATTGTTCCTCTAGTGTTGTCCCTCTAGCCAAAAAAAAGAAGAAAAGATGCAGATTGTTGGTAAGATTTCAGATCAATACACAATACAGTGTAAATGTCATGGTCATATATTCTTACGATAACCGCATGTCCTCTCCGGTGCTACCTGTAACTATAAACATACGACAAATTTCGCCTGAATATTCAATAAAAACACGATTTATTCGCACAATTTTGTGCTTTTTGTTTCTTTGAACACATTTATGAACTTATTAGTTTAAATAAACGCTTATTTCATGAAGATTCGGGTATGTTTTAAAAAGATTTGGGTAGATTTGGGGTTTTCGTGCTGCCCTTGCTTGCCAGCTAGCTTTTATGGTGACGTGACTGGAGGGCGCAAGTTCAAATCCCTCTCCGGGCGAAGTGTTTTTCAGTTATATAACTAAGTAGCTATATAACTTTCGAAAATTTATTGAAGTCAGATCTGTGGCTGTAGACTGTTTAGAATGTGTATAATTTAAGAGAAATAGAATCTAATTTGCAATTTTAAAGATTCAAACACGAGCATTCAAACATAGTTTTGAGAACGGTATACGACAATACATCGACAGACAACACATCGACACGACAAATCGCCGACACGACAATAGATCGACACGACAACTCACCGAAAGACAACTCATCGAAATGTCGCGTCGGTCTATTGTCGCACTGCGGTTATTTGAATGGTTATGTTGAATCAGACATCGTCGCCAACGTTTCAACAAGTATTTAGTTATTTTTTGTAAGAACTTAAATTTTTTATCATCTTCATGTTGATTTAAAATATTCATTTCCATTAAAAATCCGCTTTAAATAGTCCCTTAGCATTGTCACTCAATCCAGTCAGTTTTTACATTGTTTGCAAATCCAAGTTGTGTGACATCACTGACTGAGTTGTGAATGCAAAAAGTATTTAATTGCTCTGTAAATCAAAATGATCTGATTTAAAGAAAATTGTGGCGGTGCAGCGTGTCCGGTTTTTTTGTCAATAATTGTATCATCAACTGTCAAAGCCAACGTTTTTCCAGTAACAATGTTCTACTATTTATTTGAATGAATAACCTTTTCTGAAATATTTATTTGTACTTCAACCTCTTTTATTCATAAAGATAAAGCCGCAGGTGTCACGAGATCAAAGAACAAATGCCGACGCACATTGTACATGTGAGTTTTGTTTGATCTTAGTTAAGAACGTGGCATCAAACACACCGATATGCCATGCATATAATGTTTATATTGGAGAATAATTTTGTCGAAGTTTGTCGACGAGTTGTCGATGTAATTTTCGATGAGTTGTCGTGTCGATCTATTGTCGTGTCGGTGATTTGTCGTGTCGATGAGTTGTCTGTCGATTAGCTAAAACAACTTCAGCGTACCTGGTTTATATGCTTGACAGAACGGGTACGCTGAAGCTTACTCCGTAGGGAAATCGTACCAATAATCGTGCCAGGAATCTGACACGCTCGCATTTCAGTATTTCATGAGCAATAAGTGAAAACAATAAATAATTTTATTAATCAGACCATAATCTTTTAATTTGCCAAATTTGAATATCAAATTTTATCTATTTAATGCAAAGCTTTACGAATGTTTCGAACAGGTCAGAATTTTCACCAATTGGCCGCCATCTTGCCGATTTGACAATTATCACGTGACCATTCCCAAGAACCTTTTGAAAGGGATCTCTGCGGAAATCACCGAAGGTTCCGATTGAGGTCACAGGGACAGTTTATTTATTTACATGACCACGTGCGTTTTGGCGCGAACACTTTCAAGGTCTGTTCCGCGTCGAAAATAAAGTAAATTTCTTTTGAAATAAAAAAAAACATAGTGCTAAATGCTATTGTATATTTACATTCGTTCTTTATATCATCTCATCACTAAACAAAAGGAAAATATCAAGCGTTCTGAACTATCGTCCAGACATACGATTTCACGCAATTTATAAACATCCGGTTTGCGCGAGTACGCAACTTTTGATGATGTCATTCACTTTTGGATAACTGCAACAAATGTATGCAGTGCAAATGCGCTTAGATAATTTATGTGAAAATTGTGTTTTAAAGATGTAAAATGTATAAATACTTTACTTATGTTAAAATATGGACTTTTACTTTTCCTTTTTGCCCAACAGTTTCGAACGCAATGACAAAACCGAGAAAAACTAATTTTGAAATGTTGCTGATACAAGCTTCTCCCGTGTTCTGTCAATATAAAGTCACATGACAATAACGTGACCTAAAATGGCGGATTTGCATAATATTTCACTGTTAAGCAATGTGTACTCGTTATTTTCAACTGATTTACTGCGCAGAGACTAGGGAGGTTAGTAAGGAAGATACATTTTTATGTCCTGATTGTAAATGAGAGTTAAATTCAGCGTAATTCTGGACTGATCAATTATCTATTGTGTTAAAACTGTTTTTTAAGAACTTTTTAATATTTAATTCCCTGTGACGATTTTGAAGTATTTAAGCTGAATTGAAGAAAAAGTGCTTTTAAATAGTCTAAACTGTACGGATGACTTCGTATTTAAGTATATTTACTGTTTATTTAACAGAAACATTCATTTCAACTGATCAGTGCACCAATTTGTACGTTAAATTTAATATTCATGTGTACAAACTTCACAACAGTGCATAATAAACATGACCGATTCAAAGTGCGTGAAAATTTATGACGTCATACAAACAATATCTCCCGGGGGGGTATGTAAACAAACATGGCTGTTTTTTCTGGAAACGGCAAATTAATAATCAGGAGCATTGTTGCATCATAGCAACTTTGAAACAAATTAAACTCTTGAAAGGTGATTTTTAATATATTTTCATTTTTTATTGAAAAAGCGACCCGTTGTTTCTTATTTGCGTGGAAACCAATGTCTCTGGGATACATGAAAAATCAGTGCGATTGCATCATACGAGATCTCGCGAGAGCAGGCATTTGGAAAGTCCGTTGTAAATGTAAACACAATGATGTGGGTTTGAAAAATCGATGTTTTTGTAGTCAACTTTGGTTGTAGAACACCGTAAATGGTTTGAAAAGATGAATTTATAAATATAATATTATGACCCAAACATGATCATATTTCCCTACTTAACGTACATTAGATGAAAATTTGCATGATCTGTTATTCTGGTAAGGATTCGTAGTAGGGCTGATCCAAAACTCTAAAGCTGCAGCTGACGAAAAACAAAATATAAAAAAAAGCGGCATTTAGAGTTTTGGAAGCCAGAACTATCTGTCGATGTATTGTCATAGACCCTTTGAGAATACCTCCAAGCTTCAAAATTCTGAACAGCCCTTGAGTCCCAGGTAGCCTCTGAAAAACGATTCCAACTTTGGTTCTACAATCTGTGTCAGAGTATGTACCGATGATCAACAAATCGTTTGTTTTCGTCTGCCATGGTTCTACCAGGAAGCCATTAGCGCGGCGAGTCATCTTTACTAAGGACACATTTCATTGGCTAGTTTAATTCTACTAACCAATCGAAATTCGTTTTTGTGTGCACAGCTTCTCCCCACCCAATTCTCGCAAAGTAATCAGTTCTCGTGATTTTTATCAAACACAAAAAGTGCAGCAAGCAGAAGCAAAATGATGAAACATGTTATAATGTATAAAACGTAAAAATAACAATGTCTCCCACTTAAAAGCTCGCGCCTCTTGATTACGTCACAAAAAAGTGTCTGTAGTTGTAAAATGGCGCCCCCTCTTAGTCATGCTGAAAGATTGTGATTGAAACAATGACGAAAGTTTTATTGCAAAGGACGAGAAAATGCCAGTGATTGCTGTCTTCATACAAGTTAAACACGAAGGGGAATGTTTTGCATCATCTATGTTGCATACACGATATGTGTAAGTAAATTTATATCGTTTCGCCCACAAGACGTTTCGTCCCAAAAACGTTTCGGACCTGGATAATTATGACATTTATACTAATAAATATAATCTGAAGTGCATTATAAAGTTCTTACAACTGCTAAAAATCGCCCTCGAGACTCGATCAATAAAGAATCAACATCGAAAATGTTGAAATGACTGACTGTCCGAAATATCTACTGTCCGAAAGTTGTTACTTGCATGATTTAGCTTACCTTGAATTTTAGCGTAAATAAGTCATTCCATTGTTAAAATCCATTTGTCATCAAAATTTTGATAAACACTGATGCTTTTGCCACAGTTTACATTCACAGAATTGTTGTGCATACTTGAATTTTGGCATTTCAAGCATTTATGACACTTCCTGTCAGGTTGAAAATGTCCTCCATGTTTACTATTTTGGTCGAACCAAAAGTTGTTTATTTAATTTATGTTTTATTATGCATAACACCAGCAGTGTTGTATTTTGTCTGAATGATTGTTTTAAGTATTATGAAGTGATCCCTTGTATCATTTTATCATTGTACCTTATTTTGAGGTTAATATTGATGAACCTTTTTTTCTTTGATTGTTTATAAGTCCCGGCCGACCGTGGGACTTCTCTCTGGGTGAATTTGCCAGGACTCCTGACAGGTGCATGTTGAAGAGACAGATGCATATACAAGGGGATCAGGGTACCCAAGACCCTAGCTCATTTTATGGATAGACCCCTTGGTCCTTTCACATGCTGTTATCTGGGTTTCTTACCACTTCATCTCTAATTGGGTGGGAAAGTCTGAAACACTGAGAAGCATTTCTGAAATTTCCAGTGCACCAGCCAGGATTTAAACCAGGGAGCATTTAAGTCACTAATGCAGAAGTTGCTGGCAATTTTCAATGTTAGAATATCACATTATTCAATGTCTGTTATGGTTTTAAAGTATCGTTAATTCTATCTACAGCTAATATGGAACAACTGTACTGGTATTGTAAGCGAGTAACTTGAAACTTTGAATGATTCTCTGATTATTCTTTTTAGGTTGTCCAGTTAGCGCGGTGCTTTGTGCACTCGCTTCTCACATCAATGCTATTTGTGTTCGATCCCGTCCTGGTAGTATGTGAGATGGTAGGTGGTCACCAGATGGTATCATGGATTATCACACAGGTAGGTTTTCTCTGGGATTTCTGGTTTCTCCCACAGTAAAACCACCATAAGCAAAGTTCATCAACATGCACCTGCATGCTCAGTTCAAAAGCTTGCATGAGCTAATGGTTGTTATGATTTGAATATTGCTGACTTTAAGTAAATATTATCATTATTTGTCCCTTTAGCTATTTTTAAACAGTTTTTACAAGATTATTGGCCGAATATACACGATTCTTTCGGCAAATCAATTACCGGTATTTGATTAATAATTATTATACAACAATGAACATTGGACAATAATTTTCTTTAATTAACTGTATCTTGCCTTACTTAGCATTAGTTGGGATCCAGGACCTTCTGATCCTGACTTATGTTATAATTGATAATGTGGATGTCATCTGATAGACCTCATTCATTGTCACTAAAAATATATTCTAATAATTTGTAAGAATGTGTAGAATTCATGGTAAGTTGTTTTATGAAAAATTGTTGTCATAACATGATAACAATAGACAAAAATGATACTAACAGTAAATTGTTTTATGCTTTCTAAGGTGGTTACCCAACAGACTATGAATGTGCACCTGCTTAGACATCATTTTTCACAACTTGGTATGTTGGATTCGAGTCCTAGAATTCGTATTTGAAAAACATCAATCATGGCACAGGGCATGTCAACAGTGACAGACTAACAGGTAACTATTTCAGTATCTGCGTCTCATTTTTCTGTAGCATTAACATTGGGACATTCACTAGTATTTATCATAATCAAGGACTAAAGAAATATGTGATTAACATTGGGACATTCACTAGTATTTATCATAATCAAGGACTAAAGAAATATGTGTCATTGGTGAAATTGAGAAAAAAATAGAACTGATTGTGATATAACTAATTTAAGGCATTTGAATGGGAATTAAAGCATTTGATTAAATTGTAATACAACTAGTCTTGGTACCAATCACTCTGGTGAAATTCAATTCTTGAAGAGGGGTTTAAATCAAAGATGAAGCTGCACAAAAAATGTTTACATGTACACTGTACTGAAAAGGAACAAAGGTACATAACTCTGAAAAATAATCTTTACAAAACATGATGAGACCATGCACAGGTAGGTTTGATACCAAACACTACAACTGACTCCTGTGAAGTTTCATTCAATTCTTGAAAGGGGTTTTGGACATGAAGACACACAAAAACATGATGTACACTAGCTGTATTAAAAAAAAGGGTAGTAAGTCTGTTGATTTCTTCATTGCAGTCAAGTTTAGCAGTTGAATAAACTAAAGCTCCACCAAGACTTGTAAAATACATGGAAAAAACATAACTGAAAGTACTGGTTGATTGCCTGTTTTCAAGGATTACCAGGTAAGAGTATGTACAAGTATGATATATCAATTGTCAAAGTGAGTGGTGGTGTAGAGGTTTAGGTGTCTGCCGCTCATCCCAGAGGTTGCGGGTTCGAGCCCCACCAAGGTCACGACCGTACCTCCTCATATGACACCAGTACTTGTTTTTCCAGGAAAAGACTCGAGAGTGACTCGATAAGCTACAAGCTTTCTTCACAATCAATCTAAAATAATCAGTATAAACTAATTGTCAAAGTTTATTTATGTACATGGATGATTTGAAGTTATGAATATTTTCGTTTATTTAAACCATGAAACTCAATAACTTTATTTATTTTTAGAAGTGCAACTGTAAATAGAATAGTCAGTGTATGAACTAGTACAAGCAGGTCTTTTTTCAAATCTTTTTTCTCAAATATCAATATAATGACTTTTATATGCACATGTTGATAGAAAAATGTGATTTCAGGGACAGCAAAGTTGGTGGTAAGACCATTTCCATGCTTAAAAAACCAGTTGATACACCTCACAGAGGAAAAGAGACAAACAGCAAAGCCAGTGATTTCTGAGCAAGCAGCTGCGGTAAAATACCAGAGAGGAAAAGAGGTCTTCTACCCCCAGGAATATTTTCAGAGTAGAAACTAGTATACCATGCTACTTGAGAGTGGAAAAATTGCTACTGTGCAGTTCTTCATCATGTTTGATAATGTTCCAATGACATTTGTAGATACATGTGTGAAAAGCAGTGCTATGTTCATATGACAGAATATTTCAAAATATTGAAAAAAATTCTCAACAAGAACACACATCAAGCTCAAGCAGACCAAATCTGAGCAAGTGATGAAACTTGTACCTTCTGAAAACATGATGAAGAAATGTGTACTGATGAAAATAACTAAACCTCGGACATAATTTTTATGTTTCATTGCAACTTAATTTAATTAAGTAAAACTTGGTAGACATACCATGTAGTGAATAACAAATATCTTCAGTTGAAAACATTTACTGAAAAGTCGTGTTAAAAACCTGATACACAAATTCATGTAACAAGGTTTCACATGATTTTTAGCTCGACTATTCGAAGAATAAGGAGACTATTGCACTCGCCCCGGCGTCGGCGTCTGCGTTGGTTAAAGTTTTTAATAAAGTCAAATGTCTTGAATACTATCAAAGGTATTGACTTGAAACTCAAACTATATCTTTACCATCAACATCTACACCTGAGGAAACAATCCCCATAACTCTGTTTTGATTTTTGACAGATTTATGCCCCTTTTTAACTTAGAATTTTTGGTTAAAGTTTTTTATAAATTCAAATATCTTGCATATTTTCAAAGGTATTGGCTTGAAACTCAAAATAGATCTTTACCATCAAAATCTACACCTGAGGAAACAATCCTCATAACTCTGTTTTGATTTTTGACAGATTTATGCCCCTTTTTAACTTAGAATTTTTTGTTAAAGTTTTTAATAAAGTCAAATATCCTGAATACTATCAAAGGTATTGACTTGAAACTCAAACTGTATGTTTACCATCAACATCTACACCTGAGGAAACAATCCCCATAACTCTGTTTTGATTTTTGACAGATTTTGCCCCTTTTTAACTTAGAATTTTGGTTAAAGTTTTTTTATAAATTCAAATATCTTGCAAATTAACAAAGGTATTGACTTGAAACTCAAAATATATCTTTACCATCAGCATCTACACCTGAGGAAACAATCCTCATAACTCCGTTTTGATTTTTGACAGATTTATGCCCCTTTTTAACGTAGATTTTTTTGTTAAAGATTTTTATAAATTCAAATATCTTGAATACTATCAAAGGTATTGACTTGAAACTCAAAGAACGTGTCTACAATCAACATCTACACCTGAGGAAACAATCCCCATAACGCTGTTTTTATTTTTGACAGATTTATGCCCCTTTTTAACTTAGAATATTTGGTAAAAGATTTTATAAAGTCAAACGTTTTGAATACTATCAAAGGTATTGACTTGAAACTCAAAGTATGTGTCTACCATCAACATCTACATCTGAGGAAACAATCCCCATAACTCTGTTTTGATTTTTGACAGATTTATGCCCCTTTTTAGCTTTGATTTTTTTATGGACTTAAAATGTATGTTTACTGTCAACATCTTCACCAATATTTTTGATTTTTGACATTTATGCCCCTTTTAACTTAGAATTTTGTCACAGTTTTTACCAGACTAACATGGAAATACTCGAAATGGCTTTCTTTTGAAATATCATAGAATAATTATGCAGCATGCAGCGGTCATGCTTTTTTAATTCTATACATTTCAATTTTGAAAAGTTACAAAGTTATTCATGATCAAATTTACAAGGTTATGCATTTCTTTGAAATTATCCCCTCCTCCCTCCACTTGGCTTACAGAATCCAGAGTAAGGCTTTGAATGTAATGTACATTTACAAAGGTCTTTGAACAAGTTTCATATCTTTGACCTTAATTCTTACAGACAATTACACAATACTCCTGTTCTTTGACAAAAAACCCATTTTACCAACAATCTTTCGAATAGTCGAGCGTGCTGTCATGTGACAGCTCTTGTTTGGTAAATGTTTCAAACTGTATTACATAGGTTATGTTTGTTATACGGTACTTCTGTGTAGGCCTTGGATAAGGATAAAGTGTCCCAGACTTTGTAACATGCTGGTTTCAGTTCATTGGTTATTTAGTACAGAAAATGAGTATTTTTGCTAAAGTACTAGATATTTATTTATTGAAGATCATTAACTCAGTTCATTCAGGAATGTATACACTTTTAATTTGGTATAGTTAAGCTACACATATTGTGATACTGCTAATAAAGCATATAAAGTTATAATTTTCTTAATCAGAATTAAATTAAACCACCCTCACTTGATAGCTCACCTGAGCACAAAGTGCTTAAGGTGAGCTATTGTGATTGCCTGGTGTCTGTTGTCTGTCATTCATCCACACTTAACCTTGTGTATGCAAAAGAGGCAGCATTTTTCACTGGATCTTCATGAAACTTATTCAGAATGACTGTCTTGATGAAATCTAGGTTCATGCAACTTATTCAGAATGACTGTCTTGATGAAATCTAGGTTGAGTACAAATATGGTTTATCTGGGGTTAATAACTAGGTCGCTATGTCAAATCATAGAAAAACATTGTGTATGCAATAGAGGTAGCATTTTTCATTGGATTTTCATGAAACTTGGTCAGAATGATTGTCTTGATATAACTTGGTTAAGTTTGAATATGGGTAATCCAAGGTCAAGAACTAGGTCACCAGGTCAGATAATCGATAAACCTTGTATATGCAATAGAGGTGGCATTTTTCATTGGATTTTCATGAAATTTGGTAAAATTTACTACGTTGATAAAATCTAGGTCGAGTTCCAATATAGGACATCTGCAGTTAAAAAGTAGGTCACCAGATCAAGTCATAGAAAAACCTTGTATATGCAGTGGAGGCTGCATTTGTAATTGGATTTTCATGAAACTTGGTCCAGTTTGAATATGGGTCACTCAGTCAAATCATAGAAAAATCGTTAAGATGGAACCTGCATTTTTGACTGAATGTTCTTGAAACTTGGCAAGACTAACTGCCTTGATAAAATCTAGGGTCCATCGGGGTTAAGAAATATGTCACTAGGTCAGATCAGAAAATTCTAGAAAAACATTGTGTGTATGCAATAGAGGTTGCATTTTTTTTATTGAATTATGAGACTTTGTCAGAATGATTATCTTGATGATATCTAGGTCAGATTTTAATATGGGTCATCTAGGTCAAACTGCACATTCTCATTTTGATTGTTTTACATTACAGTAAAATTTCATAATAATGCCACTGGTCAGTTGAAAGCCAGTGGTATTGATAAAAATTTGGTTCCAGTGAAGTCCACTGGCATTCCAGAGGACTCCACTGGAATTCCATTGGACTCCACTGTGAGTGGAATGTCAGTGGTAATACCACTAGAATTCCAGAGGACTCCACTGGAATTCCAGTGGACTCCACTGTAAGTGGAATGTCAGTGGTAATACCACTGGAATTCCAGTGGAATAATCAAGAAATTACTTTACCAGTGGAATTCCACTGGAAATCGCTGGTATTCCACTGACTTTTTTCTAAGGGGGGCACCAACTGTCTGTGTTGTTTTAGGGAAGGGTGGTTATTTATTGTTATTTCAAAATCCCCTTGGTCTAAAAATGGCATAGTAGTCATAATACCCTCAAAAAAGCTTATTGAATATAAAAAATTACTGAATGAATTTCTACTTTAACTTTACTACAGCGAGTTATTGAAAACAAATTATTGAAATTAAAATGTTAAATTCATTAAGGGATTATGACTACTATGCCATTTTTAGACCATGGGGATGTTGTTATATATGTATCTGAAAGGACCTGAATTTTTGGGTAGTCCTTCATAAGTCCAGTCACAAGACCAGAAAACAAGCACGTTGCAACAGAATTTCAGTTCTTATTTCTACAGTAATTGCATAAAGTAGTTTGGTCACTTTTGTTTCCATTCTACATCAGTCTCTAACATGGTTTTTAAATAATTTTAGTTAATAATAGTAAATGTAATACAGATGACTCCAAAAAATATTTAAGATATTCGAATATAATTATGTGGTTTTTAAAGATCATGTTTAATGGGTCTGGACATTTAACAGATAACTTTTACTTTCCTCAGTATTATAATAGTAGATAGATTTCCATCATTTTTGGAAATGTTAGTATTAACATTATGTGTAACAATACTATAGGACAGACATTTGCACTTAATTTAATCCTTACATGAGTTAAAAACTAAGAAACGGACATTACAGGTTTTTCGATGCATGGCCATAATAGTCAGTAACATATGACGGGTATAATAGCCATTAACAAAGATGATGATAACAAAGATGACTGAAATTTTGCAACATATTAGTCTTTATAAGATCACAAATTCACAATAGTTTTAGTGTTTGTTGCACACTTCTGTAACTGAGGCAGTGTAAACTAGCATAGTTTAATTCCAGCTTCATCTGTGATATTTAACAATTTCAAGTCCTTTAATGCTTTTAAAAGGGTTTGCTGTAATTTTAGCACATTCAGTTTTTTCAGATTTCAGGGGCATAACATCATAATGATACATCCGATATTGGTCATTTTGTTTCTGTACGAATATCTTATCGATCATTTTTATTGATACTCAGCCCTATCTTCAGTATCCCCATTTTCACAAACTTGACATTAAATTTTTGGCAATGAGTCCTGAACATTGCAAACACCAGAGTATTGTTTTATTCTGAAATAACAGTCATGTTTCAATATAGTTTGCATCAGTCATAAATGTTTTGGTTGGTTAAATGCCAAAAAAATGCATTTATTAAGGAATATCGCTAAAGTCATTCAAAATTTGTTAGAAAATTGGTTAATTTCACAAATTTGATGCTATATAGAGTGGTTTCATTAACAAAAAATGGGGAATGTTGCCAAAACTACAAAATAAATAGACATACCATATTTCAAAGGGACAGACCCTGTAACTGATGTCAAACTAAATAACCTAAAAACATTAATAATTGAAACTTTGGAAGTATTCCGTCTTGTATTTATTTATCATTTTACGTTCATTGAACACATAATCTATGTTTCCAAAATATAAATAGCTGGATGAGAGGAGTGCCCCTTTAATGATTTTCTGTGATTTTAAAAACCAGTTTTCATTTTGGTTAAACTACAAACAATAATCAGTATTAAGTAATATTTATAGGGTTATCTAAATTCTTAATTCTAAATATTTAACAAAAAATAACAGTATCATAATGGAATTGACAAAACAAATATTTTTTTTATTTTTGCACTTTAACAACTTTTTTTGTGTTATTTATAAATAGAAAATTACACCACAAGCCCAAAGTCAATTGAAAGGACAATTAGAATATATGCAATTGTTTTTTCCCATAATTTTTTAATTAAACTAGATTCTATTTAACTTAAATAATGTTGCCTTTTAAAATGTACTAAGCATACAAGTCATATCATGTGGAACTAAACAAATGCATTAGTCCAGCAATGCAATTTAGAATTATAAAAATAAAATGCAAGTTGTTGATAAATGTTGAGCAGTATATACTACTGTTATCAAATTGTAAGAAATAATCATGCTCAGATCAAGTAGATATTCTCAGGGAAGACACTCAAAATCCCCTTGGTTGAAAAATGGCATAGTCGTATTTTCAATAAATTTTTTTTCTCAATCATTCATGTATAGTAAAGTAAACTAAAGACAAATAAAACATTGTTGTTTTTTTTTCATCCAATAGATCTATACAGTATGCTTTTCCGGTTCTAAAGTCAATTGAGGGGATCATGGCATGTAAATAGATCTACAGTATCTATAAATATAAACTGAAAGAACAACACGCTCATGTATTTATACGGGTCGCACAGATTATAGCCTCTTTAGAGCCTGGTGGACCCAATAAGCACAATTACGAACAAAAATCATGTATTTATATTTTGTAAAAAAATGTAAATAACTTACCAATACCAAATGGAAAGCTGTCGTTAACATTTTGTCGTCAGTTTCAGTTCTTCTCGTTGTTTGTAATTGTGCTTATTAGGTCCACCAACCCCGTTCGAGGTATAATCGGTACAACCCGATTCTTCTCGTTGTAAACTGTCACATACGGGGTACCCGTCTCGTGTTGACGTGTGAAAATTGATGCTGGCGACACGGACGCGTCCACCGAAATTACACGTCTTTAAAAGGGATGTCAGTATCAATACTTTTTACCTAGTCATAAATCTGGCATATTATATGGTTAATATCATAATTGAGTAAAATATTTCTAACCAATAGAAACAAATAAAACGAAAAATATTTCATTGACAGCGAAAAAAAACTGACACCTCACAATTAGCTTAGATTAATAGTTACTATCCCTATAAAATATTGGAATTTGGTGGACCTAATAAGCACAATTACAAACAAAAAGGAAAACGGCTGTTGATATTTTTACTGTTTTGACGAATTAAGATTGTACGAACTATGGCATCCTGGCATTTTGTTAGGAGAGAGGGAGATCTTCATGTAGTTGTAGATGAGAAGGAACTTGGTCCAGTGAAATCTCTAGAAGCGTCAAAGAAGGTTGGATTTGTGCAGGTAAGTTATTATGATCAATTAATTATTTATGACATGATATCATACGGTTTGTGAAAACAACCTTTCTTGCACAGTGTTGCACCATGGCCATTTAAATGGCAATATCAAAGGGATTATGAGTAGCATGATATGGTGAACATTATCATTCATTTATAACTTGCTATTTTACAAGAACAATAACTCAGGTTCACAAGTCTCTAAATTAAAAGAGTTAAGGAGACATACTGAGTCTATTTAATTAAATCATATTGTAGATTGTTATTAATGACAACGCCACATGATTGTGACGTGTATAAAGATTTGTAATATTCATATAGAATCTATATATGAATCTAAATTGGATCTACTTCAAGTTTTTACAATTAGTTGCTTTTTGGAAGTGGCTGCCAGTGCAGTATTGAGTTTGATACATGTATAAGTTTGCACATTTACCAGTTACACTGAAACTTAGAAAATAGAAATGGTATTATATGTAGAGAATGGTGAAATATAGTGAAAAATAATTGTTGAACAATCTCTGAGAAGTGTATCAATTTGTCTGATTTTATAGCCTGTACAGAAAATCAGTTGTAATACTGGCATAAGCACCGTTCTTAGATTATATTTCTACAATAAAAATCAATACTACAAAGTTTGACATGAGTTACTGCATGCTTATAAAATTGGTATTTCTATCATAATGATGTTATTCTTAGAAATTTTCTTGTACTGTTATGATCGTGAAGCTAATAATAGACCATTGTACTTCTTTCATTTTCATTCTTGGTATTTGTACATTTTAAAATTAATAAAGACAGTGATGAAAGCAGACTGCCTGTATGAAATTTTACAGCCGTAAAGTAGACGGATTTTTTTTAATTTACCCCCGTACAAAATAAAATACGCCCTAGACTGAATTCTAACCTGATAGTGCAGATTACGCCTGGAATACTGTTTTACTCACGGAAACCAACCGTAAATGGCACGGATTACGGGCGTACAAATGGCACGTAATATGTAAATGAGCAGGAATTTATAGATAAAAATTACGCCCGTAAAAATTCATTTTACAGGCGTACAAAATCCAGATTTTACGTCTATACTAAATTTACGCCCGTAAAAATAGTAGGGCCGGAAATTACGCCTATTAAATGTTGCATCCAAAGAAAACAAAGCTGACATTTAACTCCTATTCTAAGATTTAAAAATTGTTTTTACTACTATGAAATTTACTAATATAGTTAAAGAAACATGCACATTACATATTTATTTTAAAGAAAAAGAGATAGTTGTGTAAGAAGTATATACAAGCATGACTATTGGCTATCACAATAAGTAAAACTATCCAAGGAATAATATTCTTTCTGACTGTCTTCAAACTCACAAGTCACAAACATCTCCACCTACTGTTTTAAAACACAGGCAATATCAACTCATTATTTACACCATTAAATTCAAGATAAACTGTCATTTCTTATTATGTTTCCTTGTGTAGGATGACTGACTGATTCTTCAAAACTGAAGCCCTGACTTTTAACTGATATATTCTTTCAATTATAATAACAATCATATCATAATTTATTTTTAACTGTTCTCTGTTTAACAATTTACCTTCATAATGCACTCACAAAATGTCCACAAGATAATAATTAATATCCATGCTTAGAAGCTAAATAACCAAAAATGTTCCTTACAGTCATGTAAACATTACTACAAAATGCTTTCAAATATGTCTGCCAAATTGTTCTTTGAATCAACCAATCAGAAAGCCAGTAAATGATTACTTCCTGTTCCATTTTACAACCGTATTTCTGTTTTTTACGGGCGTAAAATAGAACTCAGTCATTTTGTGATTCATACTGCAACAGCAAAAAATTGAAGTCCATATTTACGCCCGTAGAAAAATTTGCAGATGTAAAGTTATAAAATGACGCCCGTAATTTTTATGTTTTTCCTGCTTTAAACAAATTCCGGCTGAGTTACGCCTGTAAAACAGATTTTACTGCCCAGTTACGTGTCTTTTCCTGCTACTTTACGCTTGGAAATTTCGTACAGGAGGAATCACTTGTCATGAATAATAAAATATGTCAAACAATACCCAAGAATTTCAATCATTATCAATAATTTTCAATTTTATGCTGAATATTTGAATTAAATACCAAAATTCAAAAAAAAAGTTATCTTAATTCTTTCAAAATTTTCACTTATGAAAAGTTAAATAATTGCATGTTCTACAAAAATTTCAAAATTCTAAGGAAGAAATTTTTGTAAACGAACTGTTTTATTTTTTGAAGGTTGGTATTATGTCCTTATGGTGTAGGGGACAGACATTATATTTTTATTTATCTAGCTGCCTAAAGAGAGAACTTTGCACGATGATAACATATTCATGGATATTTATATGTATTTCAACTGGTATTAATTGAAGTTTATGATTATACTAGTTTTAACCTTTATTCCAAACTTTGGTTGTTTATCACAATATTTTTACATTTTACTCTTATGTTTTACTTTATAGTTAAGCAAACACTGGGGACAAAGATTTCACAAAATTACTACCAGTATTTCAACCAAATCAAATTGTCAGGGCACATATAAAAACTGTTCTAGAGATATTTCAAACTAAAATAAGGAAATGTGATACTTGTTAGCATCTACTCTGTTAAAAATGATAGTTAATTTAATTTAAACAACATTTTTAGCAAAATACTGTAAAATGTTACTGATATTTTCTCATTTATCTAGTTGATACCAGTATAAAAAATAAAAGTTTGTTCTCCTGATTACCAAATCAATAGATGTTTAATTACTTTTAGGGATTAAATTGACATGTGCCTCACAGGTTAGCTCATTTGGGAGAGTGTAACAGAGTCATGAAATTGATAATGTTGATAATTAGTTGTTATGTATCTTCAAAGAGTATCTAGCAGCTTGTAATGAAATGTATTTCTGGGTGGTCAGTATGGTCAACTGGCTACAGTATGGCCATTGAAAATTATATTAGATAAGAGTCTGGTATATGACACCTTGAAAGTCTGCAAATAGAGGCTGACCACTGAGTAACATGTAGGTGTGAGTTCTTTTGATTTTAGTTAGAAAGCTGATCTGATGATAATTAATTTGTATCTTGTGATTGGATAAAAATGATCAGTCTCACAGAGTGAAGTAGGCGTGGCTTAAGT
The DNA here is from genome assembly GCA_022818135.1 of Saxidomus purpurata. Classification (NCBI taxonomy): domain Eukaryota; kingdom Metazoa; phylum Mollusca; class Bivalvia; order Venerida; family Veneridae; genus Saxidomus; species Saxidomus purpurata. The sequence goes on from JAFMSR010000052.1 coordinate 136,543, forward strand.
CATTAAAAATGTTTTGGAATTGTAGAGGGGGTTAGTTAGAATAAGTTAGTTAAGATGTTAAGTTTAAAATAGAAAGTTTCGTTAAGAGAGAAATTAAGAAGATTGTTTAGAAATGAATTAAGTTCAGATTGACAGTAAAGCAAAGGAATAAATATGTTTTATGAATAGAAATAGAATTGTATCTAACTATTGGATGGACATGAACAACAATGAATTATCACAAATTAAAAGATCTTGTTTGAATCTACATGGTGTGGCTTATCAATTATGCTGCATGAAATAGAAGAAGAAATGGAGCTAATTCCCCAACCTTACAAGAGCATAATTAAGAACAACTTTGCAACTGAAGGTACATGGGTTCGACTCCTGGTCAAGGTTACTTATTTTCTCACAATGTTTGGTTTAAAATAACATTTCTGTATTAATTAGATATATAATTTTCACATCTTTAATTGTGCTTAAAGATGGATAATCAGATTTTGGCCATGTAACAGATTTGTTTAAAACTTTAACATCTGATCATTTACACTCATTCATAAATGTTCTCTTAACGCTTAATTCAAGTAAGATTTTCACTGGAGACATTTTGAAAATTTGATTTCCCTATCCTGGTTGCCCAACCCAGATACAATTATTTTATTGCAAGTAAAAATTTGAAACACACACTTTGCCTAAAGAAACATATATTTATAAGACCTATTATACTTGTGAAATGTTTGCATTAAAAATGATATATTTAGATGGAATTCATTAGAAATGCAAGTTATTATTATGAAAAATTAATATTACCTCCCTTTACCTATCCTGGGTGCGCACCCAAGATAGATTGGAATTAAATGAATTCAGAAGCTATACACATAGCATTTTGGTTCAGACTGTTAAAATATTTGTATAATTATCCAATTCAAATGTAAAAATAAAAATTATATTGAAATGAAAAAGAAGTACTCAACGTTTTATATATTTTCATATAAAAGGGGAGTACTAATTACAAAATTTTATAAAGGTTGATAAAATGTAAATTTCTGATAGGGATCTAATTCTATGTAATGAGTCTTTTTGTTCATTAAATAAATCTCTAGCAGAAAAAACAAAAAGTAGAAACTGTCATCAAATGTTGCTTAAAAGTGATTGACCACATTTAATGTACACATGTAGTTGTATATATGAAGTTTGTTTCTTTGAAACAGGTTTTCTTTTCTTTGTTTTCCAAATCAAAGCCTTTTCAAATGCAGGGTCCATATGCTTAAACATCAATATTTTCAGTCTGTGTGCAACTTACACTGTGTTAATTTGGTGGTTTAAAAAAAATTGATTGATTGGTGGCTAATAAGAGAGGTTTTATGACTCTGTGTATTGCACTTTGTACTTAATGATATTCCCCAGGGGGTTTCTATGGACACCAGTTACATACAGTACACAGATGTAGAACACCAATTGATTTAGTTTAAGGGAAGGATGGTTATATAATATGCAATGAACATGTATCTGAGATGAACTGAATATTTTAGGGAAGTCCTAAGTTAGTTCAGATAGAAGGCCTGAAAACTAGTTCAGTTTCTTATAAATCTACAGTAGTTGCATAAAGAAGTTTTGTCACTTTTGTTTCCATTCCACAATCTCCAATATTGTATTTTTAAAAATGGTCAATCTCCTTATTACAAATAAGTATGATTACAGCTTATTTTGCAAAATTATTAAGCTTTTCTACTATAAATTATATCTTACTTAAAAAGTATAATTTTGTAACTTTAGAACAGAACAGATCAGAACAGAACATAAATTTCTTTTATTCACCCAAAGATTTTGAAATACAGCATGCACATTGCATGGAGTTGTAACAAAAAAAAATCAATTTTATTATAGATTCCGATATAAGTTAGTTATAAAGACTTAGACAAATTCATTACATGCACAATGATATTACTTTGTTAATTTTGCGAGTTTATTGATTATAATGATAAAAAGGGGGGGGGGGAATGATGTTTATAACAAACATTTCAGGGTTAGCTCTGGCCAATTTTTACTTTGAGCCAATTTTTCAGTACGGCATTGTTTCTTTAAAAGTTGTACATAGCCAATTCAATTTCTTTTTAGCCAATTGAAATTTTTTGTAGCCAATTTTGGCATTGGCTAATGCCAGAGCTTAATCCTTCTTTTAAATTGTCTTCATGATAGCTAACATAATAAACAAGTGTTAATTTGATGATGAAATATATTATATTTCTTAAGCATGATTGAGCAATATACACATAGGTTTGTGGTCTGTGGAAAACCGTTGTTACTTATTTGACAGCAGTGATTGTCAAAATATAATCAGTAAGTGGATTTGCATGGGTTTAAAAAAGAAAATAGTCCGGCTTTATGAATGAGATTCCATAGTATATAATTACTCATTTATGAACTCATGATAAAAACAATCATGTTATAGTGCCATTGTTTTTTTCAGTCTGAGGGGAAACCTTTAGCAAAAAGAACTGAATTTATTTTAGTTTTATTCCAGTTATTTGAAATTCAGTTAATTTCAAGTTAAAATCCAGTTAAAAACCTTTGACATTTAACCAAGAAATTACAAATGTGTGATAATGATGCTTGATAATATGTAAATGAACCAGTTATTTTTCCAGTTTTCAGTCAAAATCCAGTTAAAATCCAGTTAAACGCCAGTTAAATAAGCCGAAATATTTTAATAAGATAACCAGTTAAATGACATCATAAAAAACTGGCATAAAACTGGTTTATTAAAAACAGCAGTATAAATCCAGTAAAATGACATCATCAAAAACTGGAAAATAACTGGTTAACATAAGAATACAGTTAATTGTCAGTAAAGTGAACTCATCAAAAACTGGAAAACCTTAATGAGATTAAGATTGTGTCTGTTACACAGTGAATACACTAAAACATGTATATATATGAAACAATTTATTAAATTTGATGAAAAGTTTGCTGTTGTAGCTATGGTGATTTTAATTTAACTCTATACCTTGATCTATTTTGTTTAGTTTCTGTTGTTATATCATCAAGGCTCCTTTAAAGAAGTAAAATTGTAACTTACTGTAGATAAATCCTGCTTCCTGTAATTGAGTCTGATTTATTTGACCTGCTGGTGCCCTTTGTCATAAAAAATTGAGAAAAAAAAGGGGCTTTGAGGAATAACTGATTTTTCACTTGAAGAAAACTGGACCATCAGTTTTTTAAGAACTGGTAAAATACTGGATAATTGACTTGTTTTTCTACAGTTATTTACCAGTTTTTTAAAAACTGGATTTTAACTGGACAAAAAAGGCTGGTTTTCTCCAAGCCTTTCAAATGTTGGCAGAAAAAAATGGAAAATTACTGGGAATTTAACTGAAAACTGATGTTTAACTGCATTTTAACTGGAAATATCACCAGTTCTTTTTGCTAAGGGAAGGTAGCGGGGCCGGTCGGGAGGGGAATTTCAGTGATTTTGCCAGAAAACTTGGGACTTTTTTTGAAAATGTATAACATATACTGTTTAAAAATGTAAAAAAGAACCAAAACTTAAGTATGTTAATGACATTATTCTTTTGACAAATTATATGAAGAGAAGACATAAAAATTTAACAAAACAAAATTATATATAAAAATACTGGTGTCAGGAACATAACAGTTACTTAGCAACATTGGTGTTAAAACACACTAAGTCTTGAATAATAAGTAATACTGCAATTTTCAATTGAAAACATTGTATTAGTATCTTTTTTAATCTTTTGGGCACCGTTTTCCTTGAAAAATTAACAAAAATCAGGGTTGCGAAAATATATGACAAATGAAAAATCAGCGATTTTACGGTTACTATTTCTCATGAAAGGTACTCAGTAGTTACTGGAGCAATAATATTAGTATATTCGTCCCAGATAGTTGCAGAAATGATTCTGAAGCGTTTTAATTCATGAAAGCTTATGTTTTTAAGTTTGGCCATCTCTTCATAAAATAATTCTCTTTTTTCCCAAAAAATTGAGGGGAATTTTTTGTCAAAAATGGGGGAAAATATATATTCCTATACAGTTCTTGTACAAATGACATAAATTATCATTGATGTGGACAATGCACCAACTATATTGACAACAACTCTTAGCAAAATTGCCTTTAATTATTCAAAGAAAAAAAGAAGAAACGATCATCGTTTATTCAAACTAAAATCGATTGAATGGATTTCAGAAGCTTTTCAATCAATTATTTGATAAGAAATGATCATCGGTACATCCCTACATGGACCTATACTTACTGCGTAATCACTATTAATCAATAAAATGAAAATCATCTAGTAAGTAATGAAAGGATTTTAAAGATGTCTTTAAGAGTCTAGAGAAGTCATCACAATTTTTAAATCTTTAGAAACTCAAATGGTACCATTTCAGTGCAAAGTCATTGCATTTGTTTGATTCTTATTCAACTGGCCGTTTTCAAAAAGTAAACATATCAGGTGTCTTATTTGAATCAGAGGAAATAGTTCTGTACTTTTTATCCTCTACATAACAAGGGGTAGACTAGTTACTAGTCTGATAAAATTTATGTTTTTTCAATATATTATAATTCATGCACTATTTCCAGTCTATTTTATATGATTTTGCTTTGTATACTGGGGCAGTTTTATCAGACTAGTAAAAGGCGATTTGGCCAGAGAAGCATGATTGACACCTAACAGCTATAAAATAAACCATGGCTAATTCCTCTGATTGCTGATAACATCTTGTGGTCAGTAATGCATTTGTATAACTGCTGTGAAGTCATTTATCAAGATGCAGAATGAACTTCACAAATGTTCTCTGGTGAGATATTGTATAATATTCTAGGAAAGATTGTAAGGCCTACTCTAAAATTTCAGGATTATGCTACTTACAGTTCACCATGGAAGTATAATGTATATGGGCTAATTTCAAAATTCACAGGTTTTTTGTCCTTGGATGGTAATTTAAAAATAAAGTATAAGAAAACTGATTATTAAAAGTCTAATGAGTTAATATCATAGAAGTGTTGTTATTAAATATTAAAACACGACCTTTAATAAAAGTTTATAGTATTTTTTACACTTTGTATAGCCAAAACTTCAAAATTCTTCTGTCACAGTGCTTAGGTGTCCCGTTTTGAACAGTAATTATCAATAATTCAACCAACTTATGTAATTGTTTTAATTCACCATTATTTCGTACTTATTTTTTTAAAAATTGGAAAACTTATTTTATCAAATATTGAAAATTGTATATCAATGAGTCTTGCAACAAGTATCTGTTTCTGTGCTGTAACAAAGCCACTTAGGTACCACATACGAGAATTCAAGCCAAACAATAACTGAAATAATTTTCTAAGCATCCACTAAAATCTTAGTTCCTAAACCCCTGTTAGTATTATATTGTAATTATATATGCGAGTCTTTAAAATGTTAAAAGCCATTATAATTGAGAAAAGACTAATATAATTAACTGTTACATGTAGCATGTATTATGTATTGTATGTGGTATGTGTGAGGATGTCAGTGTGTTGCATCTACCTGTCCTCTGTAGTAGTTGAGCCATGTCAGGTAAAAAAGTAATCCGTCAAAGCACATAATTCTAAAATTATCGCAAGTCATGTTACTACTTATTCCAAAAGATACATCTTTCTAATTTTAAAGTGACATCTTTCAATAACTTTCTAATTGAAAGTGATATTTTTCGTTTAAATAGAGATATCTCTTTCACGCTGCGAGATATCTTTGTATCACAGAAAGATATCTCATGAATTTTAAGACATATCTTCTACTCGCAGAGATATCTGTTAAACATCTTTTGAGAGATATGTTTCTGTTCTGAAAGTTACAGAGGCATATCTTTAAGTGTAAGCTGATATCTCTCTATTTTTAATAGATTTCTCTGGGGGGGGGGGGGGGGGGGGGGGGGGGGGGGGGGGGGGGGGGGGGGGGGGGGGGGGGGGGGGGGGGGGGGGGGGGGGGGGGGGGGGGGGGGGGGGGGGGGGGGGGGGGGGGGGGGGGGGGGGGGGGGGGGGTGGGGGGGGGTTTGTTGGGAGGATTCTACATACTATGTGATTACTTTATTGGACAATGTTCCCACTTTATCAATTTATGTTTATTGTTTAGCAAAATACATTAATACTCTACCACGCTTTATTTTTCATTACTTTAATTGATGATATTATTTGGAGTCTTCATGATCTGTATAGACATTGGGCAACTTCTCCACTTCACCAGGTTATTGCCTAGTACAGCAATACACGCCATCTTATTGTCAATACTCGAAACAATTCTTGCACAAACTTTGATAGATTTGATAAATGTACATGTCTTTAAATATTACTATGTAAATCAGGAAGTTTTACTATGGTTAAAGTATCCCGCAGGCCAGGTTTGTTAGAAGGTAGCTATATCCAAAGCAACATTAGCAGTTCAAAATGTAATCAGGATGTTTTGTGCAAAGACCCATATATGTTAACACAAGTTTTAAGTCATGTGAAAAGTGTTCTACTGTGCATCTTCATAAAAAAAATACTGGCACACTTTATGCATAAGGCAACAAATGTAACCATGGAGTCATTTCAAAAAGTAAACTTATCACTGCCAGTCTGTGAACAAAATAAAACATAGTTTCCATTCAAGATTTTCATCATGTAAATCCTATCTTCTAGTTTCAAGGTTCTAATGACAACTGACCACTAGTTACCACAAGAAATTTTATCAGGCAATAAAATTTAATCACCTGCTGGGAGAGAACAGTCAAGATTTGGCATTGATTGAAGACACCTCAGTTTTCTGAGGTGTTTTGAATCGCCTTTTACCAGGCCCTGAAATCGGCGCTGGATAGTAGACTGGCTCTAGAACAAAACTGATAGATATGTATTAGTTAAAGAGATATTCCAGGGCCTGGTGACCAGGCTAAACAAGGGGGTGAATGTAGCCCCGTTTCCTCAGAGAGTTA
>JAFMSR010000052.1:143977-154814 GCA_022818135.1 Saxidomus purpurata
AAATATAATCTGAAGTGCATTATAAAGTTCTTACAACTGCTAAAAATCGCCCTCGAGACTCGATCAATAAAGAATCAACATCGAAAATGTTGAAATGACTGACTGTCCGAAATATCTACTGTCCGAAAGTTGTTACTTGCATGATTTAGCTTACCTTGAATTTTAGCGTAAATAAGTCATTCGATTGTTAAAATCCATTTACGGGTCGTACCGACTATACCTCGAACGAGGATGGTGGACCTAATAAGCACAATTACAAAAATAAAATCCATTTGTCATCAAAATTTTGATAAACACTGATGCTTTTGCCACAGTTTACATTCACAGAATTGTTGTGCATACTTGAATTTTGGCATTTCAAGCATTTATGACACTTCCTGTCAGGTTGAAAATGTCCTCCATGTTTACTATTTTGGTCGAACCAAAAGTTGTTTATTTAATTTATGTTTTATTATGCATAACACCAGCAGTGTTGTATTTTGTCTGAATGATTGTTTTAAGTATTATGAAGTGATCCCTTGTATCATTTTATCATTGTACCTTATTTTGAGGTTAATATTGATGAACCTTTTTTTCTTTGATTGTTTATAAGTCCCGGCCGACCGTGGGACTTCTCTCTGGGTGAATTTGCCAGGACTCCTGACAGGTGCATGTTGAAGAGACAGATGCATATACAAGGGGATCAGGGTACCCAAGACCCTAGCTCATTTTATGGATAGACCCCTTGGTCCTTTCACATGCTGTTATCTGGGTTTCTTACCACTTCATCTCTAATTGGGTGGGAAAGTCTGAAACACTGAGAAGCATTTCTGAAATTTCCAGTGCACCAGCCAGGATTTAAACCAGGGAGCATTTAAGTCACTAATGCAGAAGTTGCTGGCAATTTTCAATGTTAGAATATCACATTATTTAATGTCTGTTATGGTTTTAAAGTATCGTTAATTCTATCTACAGCTAATATGGAACAACTGTACTGGTATTATAAGCGAGTAACTTGAAACTTTGAATGATTCTCTGATTATTCTTTTTAGGGTTGTCCAGTTAGCGCGGTGCTTTGTGCACTCGCTTCTCACATCAATGCTATTTGTGTTCGATCCCGTCCTGGTAGTATGTGAGATGGTAGGTGGTCACCAGATGGTATCATGGATTATCACACAGGTAGGTTTTCTCTGGGATTTCTGGTTTCTCCCACAGTAAAACCACCATAAGCAAAGTTCATCAACATGCACCTGCATGCTCAGTTCAAAAGCTTGCATGAGCTAATGGTTGTTATGATTTGAATATTGCTGACTTTAAGTAAATATTATCATTATTTGTCCCTTTAGCTATTTTTAAACAGTTTTTACAAGATTATTGGCCGAATATACACGATTCTTTCGGCAAATCAATTACCGGTATTTGATTAATAATTATTATACAACAATGAACATTGGACAATAATTTTCTTTAATTAACTGTGTCTTGCCTTACTTAGCATTAGTTGGGATCCAGGACCTTCCGATCCTGACTTATGTTATAATTGATAATGTGGATGTCATCTGATAGACCTCATTCATTGTCACTAAAAATATATTCTAATAATTTGTAAGAATGTGTAGAATTCATGGTAAGTTGTTTTATGAAAAATTGTTGTCATAACATGATAACAATAGACAAAAATGATACTAACAGTAAATTGTTTTATGCTTTCTTAGGTGGTTACCCAACAGACTATGAATGTGCACCTGCTTAGACATCATTTTTCACAACTTGGTATGTTGGATTCGAGTCCTAGAATTCGTATTTGAAAAACATCGATCATGGCACAGGGCATGTCAACAGTGACAGACTAACAGGTAACTATTTCAGTATCTGCGTCTCATTTTTCTGTAGCATTAACATTGGGACATTCACTAGTATTTATCATAATCAAGGACTAAAGAAATATGTGATTAACATGGGACATTCACTAGTATTTATCATAATCAAGGACTAAAGAAATACGTGTCATTGGCGAAATTGAGAAAAAAATAGAACTGATTGTGATATAACTAATTTAAGGCATTTGAATGGGAATTAAAGCATTTGATTATATTGTAATACAACTAGTCTGGGTACCAATCACTCTGGTGAAATTCAATTCTTGAAGAGGGGTTTAAATCAAAGATGAAGCTGCACAAAAAATGTTTACATGTACACTGTACTGAAAAGGAACAAAGGTACATAACTCTGAAAAATAATCTTTACAAAACATGATGAGACCATGCACAGGTAGGTTTGATACCAATCACTACAACTGACTCCTGTGAAGTTTCATTCAATTCTTGAAAGGGGTTTTGGACATGAAGACACACAAAAACATGGTGTACACTAGCTGTATTAAAACAAACAAAGGGTAGTAAGTCTGTTGATTTCTTCATTGCAGTCAAGTTTAGCAGTTGAATAAACTAAAGCTCCACCAAGACTTGTAAAATACATGGAAAAAACATAACTGAAAGTACTGGTTGATTGCCTGTCTTCAAGGATTACCAGGTAAGAGTATGTACAAGTATGATATATCAATTGTCAAAGTGAGTGGTGGTGTAGAGGTTTAGGTGTCTGCCGCTCATCCCAGAGGTTGCGGGTTCGAGCCCCAGTACTTGTTTTTCCAGGAAAAGACTCGAGAGTGACTCGATAAGCTACAAGCTTTCTTCACAATCAATCTAAAATAATCAGTATAAACTAATTGTCAAAGTTTATTTATGTACATGGATGATTTGAAGTTATGAATATTTTCGTTTATTTAAACCATGAAACTCAATAACTTTATTTATATTTAGAAGTGCAACTGTAAATAGAATAGTCAGTGTATGAACTAGTACAAGCAGGTCTTTTTTCAAATCTTTTTTCTCAAATATCAATATAATGACTTTTATATGCACATGTTGATAGAAAAATGTGATTTCAGGGACAGCAAAGTTGGTGGTAAGACCATTTCCATGCTTAAAAAACCAGTTGATACACCTCACAGAGGAAAAGAGACAAACAGCAAAGCCAGTGATTTCTGAGCAAGCAGCTGCGGTAAAATACCAGAGAGGAAAAGAGGTCTTCTACCCCCAGGAATATTTCAGAGTAGAAACTAGTATACCATGCTACTTGAGAGTGGAAAAATTGCTACTGTGCAGTTCTTCATCATGTTTGATAATGTTCCAATGACATTTGTAGATACATGTGTGAAAAGCAGTGCTATGTTCATATGACAGAATATTTCAAAATATTGAAAAAAATTCTCAACAAGAACACACATCAAGCTCAAGCAGACCAAATCTGAGCAAGTGATGAAACTTGTACCTTCTGAAAACATGATGAAGAAATGTGTACTGATGAAAATAACTAAACCTCGGACATAATTTTTATGTTTCATTGCAACTTAATTTAATTAAGTAAAACTTGGTAGACATACCATGTAGTGAATAACAAATATCTTCAGTTGAAAACATTTACTGAAAAGCCGTGTTAAAAACCTGATACACAAATTCATGTAACAAGGTTTCACATGATTTTTTGGTAAATGTTTCAAACTGTATTACATAGGTTATGTTTGTTATATGGTACTTCTGTGTAGGCCTTGGATAAGGATAAAGTGTCCCAGACTTTGTAACATGCTGGTTTCAGTTCATTGGTTATTTAGTATAGAAAATGAGTATTTTTGCTAAAGTACTAGATATTTATTTATTGAAGATCATTAACTCAGTTCATTCAGGAATGTATACACTTTTAATTTGGTATAGTTAAGCTACACATATTGTGATACTGCTAATAAAGGATATAAAGTTATAATTTTCTTAATCAGAATTAAATTAAACCACCCTCACTTGATAGCTCACCTGAGCACAAAGTGCTTAAGGTGAGCTATTGTGATTGCCTGGTGTCTGTTGTCTGTCATTCATCCACACTTAACCTTGTGTATGCAAAAGAGGCAGCATTTTTCACTGGATCTTCATGAAACTTATTCAGAATGACTGTCTTGATGAAATCTAGGTTCATGCAACTTATTCAGAATGACTGTCTTGATGAAATCTAGGTTGAGTACAAATATGGTTTATCTGGGGTTAATAACTAGGTCGCTAGGTCAAATCATAGAAAAACCTTGTGTATGCAATAGAGGTAGCATTTTTCATTGGATTTTCATGAAACTTGGTCAGAATGATTGTCTTGATATAATCTAGGTTAAGTTTGAATATGGGTAATCCAAGGTCAAGAACTAGGTCACCAGGTCAAATAATCGATAAACCTTGTATATGCAATAGAGGTGGCATTTTTCATTGGATTTTCATGAAATTTGGTAAAATTTACTGCGTTGATAAAATCTAGGTCGAGTTCCAATATAGGACATCTGCAGTTAAAAAGTAGGTCACCAGATCAAGTCATAGAAAAACCTTGTATATGCAATGGAGGCTGCATTTGTAATTGGATTTTCATGAAACTTGGTCAGAATAATTGTTTTGATAAAATCTCGGTCCAGTTTGAATATGGATCACTCAGTCAAATCATAGAAAAATCGTTAAGATGGAACCTGCATTTTTGACTGAATGTTCTTGAAACTTGGCAAGACTAACTGCCTTGATAAAATCTAGGGTCAATTGGGGTTAAGAAATATGTCACTAGGTCAGATCAGAAAATTCTAGAAAAACATTGTGTGTATGCAATAGAGGTTGCATTTTTTTTATTGAATTATGAGACTTTGTCAGAATGATTATCTTGATGATATCTAGGTCAGATTTTAATATGGGTCATCTAGGTCAAACTGCACATTCTCATTTTGATTGTTTTACATTACAGTAAAATTTCATAATAATGCCACTGGTCAGTTGAAAGCCAGTGGTATTGATAAAAATTTGGTTCCAGTGAAGTCCACTGGCATTCCAGAGGACTCCACTGGAATTCCATTGGACTCCACTGTGAGTGGAATGTCAGTGGTAATACCACTAGAATTCCAGAGGACTCCACTGGAATTCCAGTGGACTCCACTGTGAGTGGAATGTCAGTGGTAATACCACTGGAATTCCAGTGGAATAATCAAGAAATTACTTTACCAGTGGAATTCCATTGGAAATCGCTGGTATTCCACTGACTTTTTTCTAAGGGGGGCACCAACTGTCTGTGTTGTTTTAGGGAAGGGTGGTTATTTATTGTTACTTCAAAATCCCCTTGGTCTAAAAATGGCATAGTAGTCATAATACCCTCAAAAAAGCTTATTGAATATAAAAAATTACTGAATGAATTTCTACTTTAACTTTACTATAGCGAGTTATTGAAAACAAATTATTGAAATTAAAATGTTAAATTCATTAAGGGATTATGACTACTATGCCATTTTTAGACCATGGGGATGTTGTTATATATGTATCTGAAAGGACCTGAATTTTTGGGTAGTCCTTCATAAGTCCAGTCACAAGACCAGAAAACAAGCACGTTACAACAGAATTTCAGTTCTTATTTCTACAGTAATTGCATAAAGTAGTTTGGTCACTTTTGTTTCCATTCTACATCAGTCTCTAACATGGTTTTTAAATAATTTTAGTTAATAATAGTAAATGTAATACAGATGACTCCAAAAAATATTTAAGATATTCAAATATAATTATGTGGTTTTTAAAGATCATGTTTAATGGGTCTGGACATTTAACAGATAACTTTTACTTTCCTCAGTATTATAATAGTAGATAGATTTCCATCATTTTTGGAAATGTTAGTATTAACATTATGTGTAACAATACTATAGGACAGACATTTGCACTTAATTTAATCCTTACATGAGTTAAAAACTAAGAAACGGACATTACAGGTTTTTCGATGCATGGCCATAATAGTCAGTAACATATGACGGGTATAATAGCCATTAACAAAGATGATGATAACAAAGATGACTGAAATTTTGCAACATATTAGTCTTTATAAGATCACAAATTCACAATAGTTTTAGTGTTTGTTGCACACTTCTGTAACTGAGGCAGTGTAAACTAGCATAGTTTAATTCCAGCTTCATCTGTGATATTTAACAATTTCAAGTCCTTTAATGCTTTTAAAAGGGTTTGCTGTAATTTTAGCACATTCAGTTTTTTCAGATTTCAGGGGCATAACATCATAATGATACATCCGATATTGGTCATTTTGTTTCTGTACGAATATCTTATCGATCATTTTTATTGATACTCAGCCCTATCTTCAGTATCCCCATTTTCACAAACTTGACATTAAATTTTTGGGAATGAGTCCTGAACATTGCAAACACCAGAGTATTGTTTTATTCTGAAATAACAGTCATGTTTCAATATAGTTTGCATCAATCATAAATGTTTTGGTTGGTTAAATGCCAAAAAAATGCATTTATTAAGGAATATCGCTAAAGTCATTCAAAATTTGTTAGAAAATTGGTTAATTTCACAAATTTGATGCTATATAGAGTGGTTTCATTAACAAAAAATTAGGAATGTTGCCAAAACTACAAAATAAATAGACATACCATATTTCAAAGGGACAGACCCTGTAACTGATGTCAAACTAAATAACCTAAAAACATTAATAATTGAAACTTTGGAAGTATTCCGTATTGTATTTATTTATCATTTTACGTTCATTGAACACATAATCTATGTTTCCAAAATATAAATAGCTGGATGAGAGGAGTGCCCCTTTAATGATTTTCTGTGATTTTAAAAACCAGTTTTCATTTTGGTTAAACTACAAACAATAATCAGTATTAAGTAATATTTATAGGGTTATCTAAATTCTTAATTCTAAATATTTAACAAAAAATAACAGTATCATAATGGAATTGACAAAACAAATATTTTTTTATTTTTGCACTTTAACAACTTTTTTTTGTGTTATTTATAAATAGAAAATTACACCACAAGCCCAAAGTCAATTGAAAGGACAATTAGAATATATGCAATTGTTTTTTCCCATAATTTTTTAATTAAACTAGATTCTATTTAACTTAAATAATGTTGCCTTTTAAAATGTACTAAGCATACAAGTCATATCATGTGGAACTAAACAAATGCATTAGTCCAGCAATGCAATTTAGAATTATAAAAATAAAATGCAAGTTGTTGATAAATGTTGAGCAGTATATACTACTGTTATCAAATTGTAAGAAATAATCATGCTCAGATCAAGTAGATATTCACAGGGAAGACACTCAAAATCCCCTTGGTTGAAAAATGGCATAGTCGTATTTTCAATAATTTTTTTTTCTCAATCATTCACGTATAGTAAAGTAAACTAAAGACAAAATTAATAAAACATTGTTGTTTTTTTTCATACAATAGATCTATACAGTATGCTTTTCCGGTTCTAAAGTCAATTGAGGGGATCATGGCATGTAAATAGATCTACAGTATCTATAAATATAAACTGAAAGAACAACACGCTCATGTATTTATACGGGTCGCACAGATTATAGCCTCTTTAGAGCCTGGTGGACCCAATAAGCACAATTACGAACAAAAATCATGTATTTATATTTTGTAAAAAAATGTAAATAACTTACCAATACCAAATGGAAAGCTGTCGTTAACATTTTGTCGTCAGTTTCAGTTCTTCTCGTTGTTTGTAATTGTGCTTATTAGGTCCACCAACCCCGTTCGAGGTATAATCGGTACAACCCGATTCTTCTCGTTGTAAACTGTCACATATGGGGTACCCGTCTCGTGTTGACGTGTGAAAATTGATGCTGGCGACACGGACGCGTCCACCGAAATTACACGTCTTTAAAAGGGATGTCAGTATCAATACTTTTTACCTAGTCATAAATCTGACATATTATATGGTTAATATCATAATTGAGTAAAATATTTCTAAACAATAGAAACAAATAAAACGAAAAATATTTCATTGACAGCGAAAACAACTGACACCTCACAATTAGCTTAGATTAATAGTTACTATCCCTATAAAATATTGGAATTTGGTGGACCTAATAAGCACAATTACAAACAAAAAGGAAAGCGGCTGTTGATATTTTTACTGTTTTGACGAATTAAGATTGTACGAACTATGGCATCCTGGCATTTTGATAGGAGAGAGGGAGATCTTCATGTAGTTGTAGATGAGAAGGAACTTGGTTCAGTGAAATCTCTAGAAGCGTCAAAGAAGGTTGGATTTGTGCAGGTAAGTTATGATCAATTAATTATTTATGACATGATATCATACGGTTTGTGAAAACAACCTTTCTTGCACAGTGTTGCACCATGGCCATTTAAATGGCAATATCAAAGGGATTATGAGTAGCATGATATGGTGAACATTATCATTCATTTATAACTTGCTATTTTACAAGAACAATAACTCAGGTTCACAAGTCTCTAAATTAAAAGAGTTAAGGAGACATACTGAGTCTATTTAATTTAATCATATTGTAGATTGTTATTAATGACAACGCCACATGATTGTGAAATGTATAAAGATTTGTAATATTCATATAGAATCTATATATGAATCTAAATTGGATCTACTTCCAAGTTTTTACAATTAGTTGCTTTTTGGAAGTGGCTGCCAGTGCAGTATTGAGTTTGATACATGTACAAGTTTGCACATTTACCAGTTACACTGAAACTTAGAAAATAGAAATGGTATTATATATGTTACAAATTAGAAAATGGTGAAGTATAGTGAAAAATAATTGTTGAACAATCTCTGAGAAGTGTATCAATTTGTCTGATTTGATAGCCTGTACAGAAAATCAGTTGTAATACTGGCATAAGCACCCTTCTTAGATTATATTTCTAACAATAAAAATCAATACTACAAAGTTTGACATGAGTTACTGCATGCTTACCAGCTTATAAAATTGGTATTTCTATCATTATGATGTTATTCTTAGAAATTTTCTTGTACTGTTATGATCGTGAAGCTAATAATAGACCATTGTACTTCTTTCATTTTCATTCTTGGTATTTGTACATTTTAAAATTAATAAAGACAGTGATGAAAGCAGAGGAATCACTTGTCATAAATAATAAAATATGTCAAACAATACCCAAGAATTTCAATCATTATCAATAATTTTCAATTTTATGCTGAATATTTGAATTAAATACCAAAATTAAAAAAAAAAGTTATCTTAATTCTTTCAAAATTTTCACTTATGAAAAGTTAAATAATTGCATGTTCTACAAAAATTTCAAAATTCTAAGGAAGAAATTTTTGTAAACGAACTGTTTTATTTTTTGAAGGTTGGTATTATGTCCTTATGGTGTAGGGGACAGACATTATATTTTTATTTATCTAGCTGCCTAAAGAGAGAACTTTGCACGATGATAACATATTCATGGATATTTACATCTATTTCAACTGGTATATATAATTAATTGAAGTTTATGATTATACTAGTTTTAACCTTTATTCCAAACTTTGGTTGTTTATCACAATATTTTTACATTTTACTCTCATGTTTTACTTTATAGTTAAGCAAAGACTGGGGACAAAGATTTCACAAAATTACTACCAGTATTTCAACCAAATCAAATTGTCAGGGCACATATAAAAACTGTTCTAGAGATTTTTCAAACTAAAATAAGGAAATGTGATACTTGTTAGCATCTACTCTGTTAAAAATGATAGTTAATTTAATTTAAACAACATTTTTAGCAAAATACTGTAAAATGTTACTGATATTTTCTCATTTATCTAGTTGAAACCAGTATAAAAAATAAAAGTTTGTTCTCCTGATTACCAAATCAATAGAAGTTTAATTACTTTTAGGGATTAAATTGACATGTGCCTCACAGGTTAGCTCATTTGGGAGAGTGTAACAGAGTCATGAAATTGATAATGTTGATAATTAGTTGCTATGTATCTTCAAAGAGTATCTAGCAGCTTGTAATGAAATGTATTTCTGGGTGGTCAGTATGGTCAATTGGTTACAGTATGGCCATTGAAAATTATATTAGATAAGAGTCTGGTATATGACACCTTGAAAGTCTGCAAATAGAGGCTGACCACTGAGTAACATGTAGGTGTGAGTTCTTTTGATTTTAGTTAGAAAGCTGATCTGATGATAATTAATTTGTATCTTGTGATTGGATAAAAATGATCAGTCTCACAGAGTGAAGTAGGCGTGGCTTAAGTCATTAAAAATGTTTTGGAATTGTAGAGGGGGTTAGTTAGAATAAGTTAGTTAAGATGTTAAGTTTAAAATAGAAAGTTTCGGTAAGAGAGAAATTAAGAAGATTGTTTAGAAATGAATTAAGTTTAGATTGACAGTAAAGCAAAGGAATAAATATGTTTTATGAATAGAAATAGAATTGTATCTAACTATTGGATGGACATGAACAACAATGAATTATCACAAATTAAAAGATCTTGTTTGAATCTACATGGTGTGGCTTATCAATTATGCTGCATGAAATAGAAGAAGAAATGGAGCTAATTCCCCAACCTTACAAGAGCATAATTAAGAACAACTTTGCAACTGAAGGTACATGGGTTCGACTCCTGGTCAAGGTTACTTATTTTCTCACAATGTTTGGTTTAAAATAACATTTCTGTATTAATTAGATATATAATTTTCACATCTTTAATTGTGCTTAAAGATGGATAATCAGATTTTGGCCATGTAACAGATTTGTTTAAAACTTTAACATCTGATCATTTACACTCATTCATAAATGTTCTCTTAACGCTTAATTCAAGTAAGATTTTCACTGGAGGCATTTTGAAAATTTGATTTCCCTATCCTGGTTGCCCAACCCAGATACAATTATGTTATTGCAAGTAAAAATTTGAAACACACACTTTGCCTAAAGAAACATATATTTATAAGACCTATTATACTTGTGAAATGTTTACATTAAAAATGATATATTTAGAT
>JAFMSR010000052.1:155314-171274 GCA_022818135.1 Saxidomus purpurata
AGGGATTATGAGTAGCATGATATGGTGAACATTATCATTCATTTATAACTTGCTATTTTACAAGAACAATAACTCAGGTTCACAAGTCTCTAAATTAAAAGAGTTAAGGAGACATACTGAGTTTATTTAATTAAATCATATTGTAGATTGTTATTAATGACAACGCCACATGATTGTGAAGTGTATAAAGATTTGTAATATTCATATAGAATCTATATATGAATCTAAATTGGATCTACTTCAAGTTTTTACAATTAGTTGCTTTTTGGAAGTGGCTGCCAGTGCAGTATTGAGTTTGATACATGTATAAGTTTGCACATTTACCAGTTACACTGAAACTTAGAAAATAGAAATGGTATTATATGTAGAGAATGGTGAAATATAGTGAAAAATAATTGTTGAACAATCTCTGAGAAGTGTATCAATTTGTCTGATTTTATAGCCTGTACAGAAAATCAGTTGTAATACTGGCATAAGCACTGTTCTTAGATTATATTTCTAACGATAAAAATCAATACTACAAAGTTTGACATGAGTTACTGCATGCTTATAAAATTGGTATTTCTATCATAATGATGTTATTCTTAGAAATTTTCTTGTACTGTTATGATCGTGAAGCTAATAATAGACCATTGTACTTCTTTCATTTTCATTCTTGGTATTTGTACATTTTAAAATTAATAAAGACAGTGATGAAAGCTGAGGAATCACTTGTCATGAATAATAAAATATGTAAAACAATACCCAAGAATTTTAATCATTATCAATAATTTTCAATTTTATGCTGAATATTTGAATTAAATACCAAAATTCAAAAAAAAAGTTATCTTAATTCTTTCAAAATTTTCACTTATGAAAAGTTAAATAATTGCATGTTCTACAAAAATTTCAAAATTCTAAGGAAGAAATTTTTGTAAACAAACTGTTTTATTTTTTGAAGGTTGGTATTATGTCCTTATGGTGTAGGGGACAGACATTATATTTTTATTTATCTAGCTGCCTAAAGAGAGAACTTTGCACGATGATAACATATTCATGGATATTTATATCTATTTCAACTGGTATATATAATTAATTGAAGTTTATGATTATACTAG
Organism: Saxidomus purpurata; assembly: GCA_022818135.1. Lineage (NCBI taxonomy): Eukaryota > Metazoa > Mollusca > Bivalvia > Venerida > Veneridae > Saxidomus > Saxidomus purpurata. The sequence goes on from JAFMSR010000052.1 coordinate 156,412, forward strand.
TTTTAACCTTTATTCCAAACTTTGGTTGTTTATCACAATATTTTTACATTTTACTCTCATGTTTTACTTTATAGTTAAGCAAAGACTGGGGACAAAGATTTCACAAAATTACTACCAGTATTTCAACCAAATCAAATTGTCAGGGCACATATAAAAACTGACACAGTTCTAGAGATATTTCAAACTAAAATAAGGTAATGTGATACTTGTTAGCATCTACTCTGTTAAAAATGATAGTTAATTTAATTTAAACAACATTTTTAGCAAAATACTGTAAAATGTTACTGATATTTTCTCATTTATCTAGGTTGGAACCAGTTTAAAAAATAAAAGTTTGTTCTCCTGATTACCAAATCAATAGATGTTTAATTACTTTTAGGGATTAAATTGACATGTGCCTCACAGGTTAGCTCATTTGGGAGAGTGTAACAGAGTCATGAAATTGATAATGTTGATAATTAGTTGTTATGTATCTTCCAAGAGTATCTAGCAGCTTGTAATGAAATGTATTTCTGGGTGGTCAGTATGGTCAATTGGTTACAGTATGGCCATTGAAAATTATATTAGATAAGAGTCTGGTATATAACACCTTGAAAGTCTGCAAATAGAGGCTGACCAGGTGGGGTTTTTTTTTTTTTTTGTTAGAAAGCTGATCTTTTTGATGATAATTAATTTGTATCTTGTGATTGGATAAAAATGATCAGTCTAATGTCTTTTTTTTTTTTTTTTTTTTTTTTTTTTTGGGGGGTTTTTTTTTAATTTTTTTTTTTTTTTTTTTTTTTTATATAAAGATTTTTTTTGAGAGAAATTAAAAAGATTGTTTAGAAATGAATTATGTTTAGATTAACAAAATAGAACGGAATAAATATGTTTTATTAATTGAAATAGAATTGTATCTAACTATTGGATGGACATGAACAACAATGAATTATCACAAATTAAAAAGATCTTGTTTGAATCTACATGGTCGGGCTTATCAATTATGCGCATGAAATAGAAGAAGAAATGGAGCTAATTCCCCAACCTTACAAGAGCATAATTAAGAACAACTTTGCAACTGAAGGTACATGGGTTCGACTCCTGGTCAAGGTTACTTATTTTCTCACAATGTTTGGTTTAAAATAACATTTCTGTATTAATTAGATATATAATTTTCACATCTTTAATTGTGCTTAAAGATGGATAATCAGATTTTGGCCATGTAACAGATTTGTTTAAAACTTTAACGTCTGATCATTTACACTCATTCATAAATGTTCTCTTAACGCTTAATTCAAGTAAGATTTTCACTGGAGGCATTTTGAAAATTTGATTTCCCTATCCTGGTTGCCCAACCCAGATAGAATTTAATATAATTTTATTGCAAGTAAAAATTTGATACACACACTTTGCCTAAAGAAACATATTTATAAGACCTATTATACTTGTGAAATGTTTGCATTAAAAATGATATATTTAGATGGAATTCATTAGAAATGCAAGTTATTATTATGAAAAATTAATATTACCTCCCTTTACCTATCCTGGGTGCGCACCCAAGATAGATTGGAATTAAATGAATTCAGAAGCTATACACATAGCATTTTGGTTCAGGCTGTTAAAATATTTGTATAATTATCCAATTCAAATGTAAAAATAGAAATTATATTGAAATGAAAAAGAAGTACTCAACGTTTTATATATTTTCATATAAAAGGGGAGTACTAATTACAAAATTTTATAAAGGTTGATAAAATGTAAATTTCTGATGGGGATCTAATTCTATGTAATGAGTCTTTTTGTTCATTAAATAAATCTCTAGCAGAAAAAACAAAAAGTAGAAACTGTCATCAAATGTTGCTTAAAAGTGATTGACCACATTTAATGTACACATGTAGTTGTATATATGAAGTTTGTTTCTTTGAAACAGGTTTTCTTTTCTTTGTTTTCCAAATCAAAGCCTTTTCAAATGCAGGGTCCATATGCTTAAACATCAATATTTTCAGTCTGTGTGCAACTTACACTGTGTTAATTTGGTGGTTTAAAAAAAAATGATTGATTGGTGGCTAATAAGAGAGGTTTTATGACTCTGTGTATTGCACTTTGTACTTAATTAAATATATCCCCAGGGGGTTTCTATGGACACCAGTTACATGCAGTACACAGATGTAGAACACCAATTGATTTAGTTTAAGGGAAGGATGGTTATATAATATGCAATGAACACGTATCTGAGATGAACTGAATATTTTAGGGGAGGCCTAAGTCTAGTTAGTTCAGATAGAAGGCCTGAAAACTAGTTCAGTTTCTTATAAATCTACAGTAGTTGCATAAAGAAGTTTTGTCACTTTTGTTTCCATTCCACAATCTCCAATATTGTATTTTTAAAAATGGTCAATCTCCTAATTACAAATAAGTATGATTACAGCGTATTTTGCAAAATTATAAAGCTTTTCTACTATAAATTATATCTTACTTAAAAAGTATAATTTTGTAACTTTAGAACAGAACAGATCAGAACAGAACATAAATTTCTTTTATTCACCCAAAGATTTTGAAATACAGCATGCACATGGCATGGAGTTGTAACAAAAAAATCAATTTTTTTATAGATTCCGGTACATTGTTAGTTAGTTATAAAGACTTAAGACAAATTCATTACATGCACAATGATATGACTATGTTAATTTTGCCAGTTTATTGAGTATAATGATAAAAAGGGGGGGGGAATGATGTTTATAACAAACATTTCAGGGCTAGCTCTGTCCAATTTTTACTTTGAGCCAATTTTTCAGTACGGCATTGTTTCTTTAAAAGTTGTACATAGCCAATTCAATTTCTTTTTAGCCAATTGAAATTTTTTGTAGCCAATTTTGGCATTGGCTAATGCCAGAGCTTAATCCTCCTTTTAAATTGTCTTCATGATAGCTAACATATTAAACAAGTGTTAATTTGATGATGAAATATATTATATTGAGCAATATACACATAGGTTTGTGGTCTGTGGAAAACCGTTGTTACTTATTTGACAGCAGTGATTGTCAAAATATAATCAGTAAGTGGATTTGCATGGGTTTAAAAAAGAAAATAGTCCGGCTTTATGAATGAGATTCCATAGTATATAATTACTCATTTATGAACTCATGATAAAAACAATCATGTTATAGTGCCAGTGTTTTTTTCAGTCTGAGGGGAAACCCTTAGCAAAAAGAACTGAATTTATTTTAGTTTTATTCCAGTTATTTGAAATTCAGTTAATTTCAAGTTAAAATCCAGTTAAAAACCTTTGACATTTAACCAAGAAATTACAAATGTGTGATAATGATGCTTGATAATATGTAAATGAACCAGTTATTTTTCCAGTTTTCAGTCAAAATCCAGTTAAAATCCAGTTAAACGCCAGTTAAATAAGCCGAAATATTTTAATAAGATAACCAGTTAAATGACATCATAAAAAACTGGCATAAAACTGGTTTATTAAAAACAGCAGTATAAATCCAGTAAAATGACATCATCAAAAACTGGAAAATAACTGGTTAACATAAGAATACAGTTAATTGTCAGTAAAGTGAACTCATCAAAAACTGGAAAACCTTAATGAGATTAAGATTGTGTCTGTTACACAGTGAATACACCAAAACATGTAATACTATATATATGAAACAATTTATTAAATTTGATGAAAAGTTTGCTGTTGTAGCTATGGTGATTTTAATTTAACTGTATACCTTGATCTATTTTGTTTAGTTTCTGTTGTTATATCATCAAGGCTCCTTTAAAGAAGTAAAATTGTAACTTACTGTAGATAAATCCTGCTTCCTGTAATTGAGTCTGATTTATTTGACCTGCTGGTGCCCTTTGTCATAAAAAATTGAGAAAAAAAGGGGCTTTGAGGAATAACTGTTTTTCACTTGACAGAAAACTGGACCATCAGTTTTTTAAGAACTGGTAAAATACTGGATAATTGACTTGTTTTTCTACAGTTATTTACCAGTTTTTTAAAAACTGGATTTTAACTGGACAAAAAAGGCTGGTTTTCTCCAAGCCTTTCAAATGTTGGCAGAAAAAAATGGAAAATTACTGGGAATTTAACTGAAAACTGATGTTTAACTGCATTTTAACTGGAAATATCACCAGTTCTTTTTGCTAAGGGAAGGTAGCAGGGCCGGTCGGGAGGGGAATTTCAGTGATTTTGCCAGAAAAGGGGACTTTTTTTGAAAATGTATAAAATATACTGTTTAAAAATGTAAAAAAGAACCAAAACTTAAGTATGTTAATGACATTATTCTTTTGACAAATTATATGAAGAGAAGACATAAAAATTTAACAAAACAAAATTATATATAAAAATACTGGTGTCAGGAACATAACAGTTACTTAGCAACATTGGTGTTAAAACACACTAAGTCTTGAATAATAAGTAATACTGCAATTTTCAATTGAAAACATTGTATTAGTATCTTTTTTAATCTTTTGGGCACCGTTTTCCTTGAAAAATTAACAAAAATCAGGGTTGCGAAAATATATGACAAACGAAAAATCAGCGATTTTACGGTAACTATTTCTCATGAAAGGTACTCAGTAGTTACTGGAGCAATAATATTAGTATATTCGTCCCAGATAGTTGCAGAAATGATTCTGAAGCGTTTTAATTCATGAAAGCTTATGTTTTTAAGTTTGGCCATCTCTTCATAAAATAATTCTCTTTTTTCCCAAAAAATTGAGGGGAATTTTTTGTCAAAAATGGGGGAAAATATATATTCCTATACAGTTCTTGTACAAATTTATGACATAAATTATCATTGATGTGGACAATGCACCAACTATATTGACAACAACTCTTAGCAAAATTGCCTTTAATTATTCAAAGTAAAAAAGAAGAAACGATCATCGTTTATTCAAACTAAAATCGATTGAATGGATTTCAGAAGCTTTTCAATCAATTATTTGATAAGAAATGATCATTGGTACATCCCTACATGGACCTATACTTACTGCGTAATCACTATTAATCAATAAAATGAAAATCATCTAGTAAGTAATGAAAGGATTTTAAAGATGTCTTTAAGAGTCTAGAGAAGTCATCACAATTTTTAAATCTTTAGAAACTCAAATGGTACCATTTCAGTGCAAAGTCATTGCATTTGTTTGATTCTTATTCAACTGGCCGTTTTCAAAAAGTAAACATATCAGGTGTCTTATTTGAATCAGAGGAAATAGTTCTGTACTTTTTATCCTCTACATAACAAGGGGTTACAAGACTAGTTACTAGTCTGATAAAATTTATGTTTTTTCAATATATTATAATTCATGCACTATTTCCAGTCTATTTTATATGATTTTGCTTTGTATACTGGGGCAGTTTTATCAGACTAGTAGAAAGGCGATTTGGCCAGAGAAGCATGATTGACACCTAACAGCTATAAAATAAACCATGGCTAATTCCTCTGATTGCTGATAATATCTTGTGGTCAGTAATGCCATTTGTATAACTGCTGTGAAGTCATTTATCAAGATGCAGAATGAACTTCACAAATGTTCTCTGGTGAGATATTGTATAATATTCTAGGAAAGATTGTAAGGCCTACTCTAAAATTTCAGGATTATGCTACTTACAGTTCACCATGGAAGTATAATGTATATGGGCTAATTTCAAAATTCACAGGTTTTTTGTCCTTGGATGGTAATTTAAAAATAAAGTATAAGAAAACTGATTATTAAAAGTCTAATGAGTTAATATCATAGAAGTGTTGTTATTAAATATTAAAACACGACCTTTAATAAAAATTTATAGTATTTTTTTACACTTTGTATAGCCAGAACTTCAAAATTCTTCTGTCACAGTGTTTAGGTGTCCCGTTTTGAACAGTAATTATCAATAATTCAACCAACTTATGTAATTGTTTTAATTCACCATTATTTCGTACTTATATTTTTTAAAAATTGGAAAACTTATTTTATCAAATATTGAAAATTGTATATCAATGAGTCTTGCAACAAGTATCTGTTTCTGTGCTGTAACAAAGCCACTTAGGTACCACATACGAGAATTCAAGCCAAACAATAACTGAAATAATTTTATAAGCATCCACTAAAATCTTAGTTCCTAAACCCCTGTTAGTATTATATTGTAATTATATATGCGAGTCTTTAAAATGTTAAAAGCCATTATAATTGAGAAAAGACTAATATAATTAACTGTTACATGTAGCATGTATTATGTATTGTATGTGGTATGTGTGAGGATGTCAGTGTGTTGCATCTACCTGTCCTCTGAGGGGGTGGGGCATGTCAGGTTAAAAATTAATCCGCCAAAAATCAGGGTTGCGAAAATATATGACAAGTACGAAAAATCATCGTCAATTTTACGGTGACTCTATTTCTCATTGAAAGTGATACTTCGTTAATAGAGATATTTCTTTAGGAGTCAATAAGTATCTAGATAAGACATATCTCGTCCCGCAAGATAGTCTGTTAAACAGAGAATGATTCTGAAAAGCGTATTTTAATTCATGAAAGCTTATGTTTTTAAGTTTGGGCATTCTCTTCATAAAATAATTCTCTTTTTGCCAAAAAATTGAGGGGAATTTTTTGTCAAAGAGAAATGGGGAAAAGAAAATATATATTCCTTAGACAGTTCTTGTACAAATGACATAAATTATTCATTGATGTGGACAATGCACCAACTATATTGACAACATTGACTCTTAGCAAAATTGTATTTTAATTATTCAAAGTGAAAATGAAGAAACGATCATCGTTTATTCAAACTAAAATCGATTGAATTTGGATTTTGGACAGCTTTAAATATTACTATGTAAATCAGAAGTTATTATGATATCCCCCAGGCCAGGTGTGTTAGAAGGTAGCTATATCCAAAGAAATGATTCAGTTCGAGTACATACCTATTTGCAAAGACCCTATAACTTACTGCGTGATCTACTATCAATCAAAAAAATACTGGAAAACTTCATCTATAAGGAAAATGTAACCAGGATTTTAAAAAGTCTTTAGAGTCTAGAAAAGTCATCAAGATTTTTCTGTAAATCCTACTTGTAGTTCAAGGCTCAAATGGTACCACTATTCAGTGAAATTCATTGCATTGGTTTAACCAGAATCTTTATTCAACTGGGCCGTTTTCATTATTAAAAGTTATAATCACTTTATCAGGCTGTCTCGCTGATAGTAGACTGGCCTTGAATCAAAAGATAGATAGTTCTGTAGTTTAAGAGATATTCCTGGCCTACAGCTAACAAGGGGGCTGAATGTAGCCCCGTTTCTTCCGAGAGTTAAGCGTAAAACCGGTATCTGTGGAGGAAAATGTTGATCAGTGTTGTTTGAAAATGAAAGTAGGGCCATAATTTTGATATGTGCAAGTAGACTTGTAGCATACTTTGACCAAGCGCGGGTGGTCACTTAGTTTTGCATAGGCTTATATAGGAAAAACTTTAAAATCTTCTTCTCTGAAACCACAAGGCCTAGAGCTTAGATATTTGGCATGTAGCAATTTGTCTAGTAGACCTTTTCAAAGTTAGTTCAAATTATGCCCCTTGGGTCAAAATTAACCTTGCCTGGAGGGGGGGGTCACTTATTTTACAAAGACTATCTATAGGAAAACCTATATGGTATATAACATTATCTAGTGATCTTCCACCAGGCAAGTGCACTTGTGTATCAAGGTGAGCGATATAGGGCCATCTTGTTTCTAGGCCCGCTGTGATATGTTGTATCACAGTTTTTCTTGTTTAAGTTGTAATACTGATCTAAAAGGAAGTTTTCCTTCAAAATTTCTAAATGTTTCGTTGTTTAAAAAAACATCGTTGGACAGTGGAAACCGACAATTGTTGACGCGACTATGCTCCATACATGATGAATTGTTTGTCCTTTGATGAATAAAAAGCATTATCAAAATCAACTAAATGAATTGCACACAACAGTATAGTTTAAAAAAAGAAAGTTGTAAATAAAAATTAATTTTTTGATTGAAAGATACAAGTTTATAACTGGAAAGTACATTGTAAAGATCTTCAAACTGTCTGATTCTTCATCAACCAGAGGTCATTCATTCAAAATTTATAAACTAATAAACTTAAGAAGTATTTGTAGTTGACTTTATTTAATGATAAAATCAAAAAAGGAAGTAAGTGTTATAATATATTTAGATGTATATTTAGGAAATAGATTATACATTTGAGTGATATACCGGTTAGGATATCACTGTGTGGAGTGTAGATGCGTAGTAATTAATCATGAAGGCCAAAGGACTGAGTTATTAATTACGAAGCATCTAAACGACACACTGATATACTAACGGGTATATCACTCAAAAGTAAAATCTATTTCCATTTTAACACGTTAATTTAAACAAAAAATGTTGGAATGGGTAATATTTGCTGGGCATACATGAAGTCGCTTTCTTGAACTTAAAGAATTTTGTGCATTCCTTGCATTTCATGAAATGTTTGCTGTTCTTATTAGGTACTCCTAAAAAAATGCTATTCGTCTTATTTTTGTTGTTGCTGATATTGCTGGCGATACCAGAAGTGTAGAAAATTTTACTACGATTTGTTTTACATCATGTGAATTCATTCACAACAATACAAATCCAAGAGTATTAGCGCATGCACACTTATTTATAGATGTTGTGTGAAAATTACGCGGGAGGGAATTTATGCAGTCAAAAATAGTTCCGGAAGCCTAGCGTGATATACTTGGTAGGCATATCACACTCAGATCCTTCTTTGCCTATATAAGCAAAATGTTCAATAGTAAATTAGAATTGTAAATAAACTCGACATATTCCTGGCTGAAGAAATATTGGTTACATAATGGTATTTGCTGGAGGCCATAATCATAATAATTATGCACTCTCAAATCAAGCAAATGAAATTGTAAGTATTCTGAGAAACTGTAAGAGGTTACCAGAAATGTGTAGGACACTTCTGTTCAAACATTATACATATACTTTTTGTATATTAAATTTTACTTTTAGGTTGTACTAGCCACACTCCAGACATTGAAACTGTGCATTGAACTCTTTAAGTATGAGGCATCGAGTTTTAGTGGAATGTCAGCACCATCTTCCCCAAGTTCAAGAACCATGTTTGTTAAGCGTTGGAGAAAATATTGTAAGTATTGCTACAAAAAGTAAAGAAACATAACTTTTGTGCAAGTGTATTTATATAGCACTTTTACTGATCAGATCATACTGGCTCAGTGTCAGGGACACAACTTTAGGGCAACAGGTTGAGTCTTGAATTTGTGGCTGCTCTATATTTTCTAAACTGCTGGATGGATTGAAATGAAACATTGGCCAAATTTTTGCCTCATAGATCATATGACATTCAGAAGCCATTATCTCCCTGCTTCAAAGCTCTAGTCCTTTTCTTTGACCAATTGAATAGATCAGTAATTAATTTGCCTTATAAATGTGGACCTCTTAAAGGATTTACTGCAATCAGTAGGCTGAGTAGCATTAATTCATATAATGTTCCTTATCTGTGGGGGATATAGCTGTCTTTAAGACTGCCTTACTTAATTCAGTTCAAACTTTCCAGTACTTTTCAGTGCAAAAATTACAACAAATAATATAAACAAAAACAAAATATCATTGTCTCGTGAATTGAAATTAAATAAACTTTCAAATTGTATTTTTCATTAATGTTTTGCACAGTGAATCTCTTTTTTAATAAATGTGAAGTTTAATTTCATTGAAGGGATATTTACTAGTGTACATGCTTTTCAGTGACATCATCATCTGACTCCTCCAGTGACAACACTGACTCCAGCAATGACAACACTGACTCCAGCAATGACAACACTGGCTCTGATGTTTCAAATGGTACGTAGTAGACTTGTATGTTTAGAGGATCAGTATTACTTTGTTTTTAGTTTTATTCCGTAAGATGACCAGAAAACTATGAGACAGACATGTGACACGGTCAATTTTCGCTAACAGTTAGATGTTTCGCATTTAGGATAATAAGCATTGGAGAATTATCTGCAGTGTAATATAATGGTGGGGTTTGACTCAATAGCCAATAAAGCAAAACTTAAACTACCTCTTCTATTTTCCATGTTTACAGTACTACTATGTTGGTATAGTTAGATTTTATGCATTGAGCCTTGACTGCACTTTGATAGCTATATATTCTATGATAGGTTATAGCTCATGGGTCAAAATCCCTCTAGAGATAAGATAACTATGACTTGAACAATATTTCAGATTTGTCAACTCAATACCATCACAGTGGAACAGTTAATAAAAGCAATGTTGGAAAAGAGAAGAAGAAAACGTCTGGAGCAGGTAATAATGTTATTTTGACAAAGTAACCTACCAAATCCGGACGCTGAAAAGTCACTTACTACTGCACTAGTAAACGTAAACATGTACATTGGTTAATATTTTGTTTGATTGTCTGTAAAATTCAATCACAAAATTGTAAACATCAGTGATGACGCCAAATTGGTAGAACAAAGAGACAAACATAACCATTGTGTTCCACATGGTGAATTTTATAACGTTTGATTATCCTTATAGTACCCGACCTATAACAATGTAGATATTTGACAGAGTTATGCCCCTTTTTGTACTTAGATTTTGTCATGAAATTTTAATGTTGGCTATAACTTTGCCATTTTTTAAAGTTTTTTTTATCAAACTTTCACATTGCATTGCTTATGACATAAGAGTCGTGATGCCGCCAAACTTTGTTGGTCAAGGTCATTTTTGACCGAGTTATCACAAATTTATCACAAAATTATGGGTTATTCTGACAAATTGTAAGAGGGCGATACAAATGTTCTACTGAACACCCATCTAGTTTGTACAAGTAATCAAACAAAGCTGTAGATACAAAGTTGCTAATTTTGATTTATGTTTTTAGGGATTGAAGATCAAGTCCTGAAGGAGCACTTTATTGGTGAGTATCATGCCCAAATGTAATCATAAATATAATATACATATATTTTGCTGGATAGTTAGTAGATACGGTTGCACTTAAGATACAAGTATATTTTGTTATGTAAAAATACAACTTGCAAGTATAACATGACTTTGGTGTAAAGAGGGTTTGATAAAATATAAACACCTTTTCTTTGTCTTTGGTACAGTAGCAGGATAAGATTTCCTATTATGATAAAGGTCAAACCAAAATTTTGAATTAGTCTAATTACATAGATTGGTATTTCAAATGAATTTAAGCCTCAATGAATCAATCAGTAGACACAGTACTCCTGGTCATATTGTTGCATTTTCAACTGCAATTGATTTTACTTTATGTGAGTTAATAGTTTTCTTTTAATTGTTTCAGGAACTTTTGATGTTCATCTCAGTAATCTGTGTTCCCCTGATCCATCCAGATGCACACGGGTTCTGGATCATGATCATGTTTCAACCTTGACAGAATCATTCCAGGAAAGCAAATGTGAACAGCTTGTTATCATGGTTGGCATGTTAACCGATGCAAGTGTAAATCCTATCACACTGAGGGAGGCGGATACAGACAAAGTGGAAGTCCTCGGGGGAAACCATACGAGAGAGGCCCTTCAAACTCTTATGAGAAGAGGTATATTAGACAGACACACTATCAAGGTCAATCTGTATTTACCATTGCCCAGGACATCAGCATTAGCAGTTGGGTTCCAACACAACTACATAATGCAGGAGAAAAGAAAAGCTACATCATTCTTGGACAAAGTTCAACTCATGAGGGACTGTCGACAGTCAGATTTAGCCACTAGTCAAGAAGTTGCCGACTGGAAAGATATGCGTGTTGTTGTTTTTAGGACAAAGGTATAACTAACCGATGTATTTTTCAATTAAATTAAGTAGTATCCCTTTTTATTATTTTACTGATCGAAGTAAATATTGAACAGGTTGTAACTTGCTTCCATAACGTCATTAAGAGAATTACTACTTATTGTACTGGACTGGTGTTTTAGTGTAGAGAACTTAAAATACTTATAGTGCACTACACCTATTTGTGCACTACATAAAAATCTGTTGCTTTAAGAACTGATTAAGAACTGTCTTCGAATGGTATTGATTTTGGTGTGGACACTTCAATTATCCTAAATATTTATACATGTATTATATTGAATTTGGTGATATGTAGCATATGTAGATACTTAATTGAAATTACTTAAATTAAAATTACTAAACAATAATTATTTAATTATTCTCCCTTTGCCACAACTTCTAATGAAATGCAATAATTGTTCCTTGTTTTTAGGATAGACGTGTACTTCAGCAGAAATACACCCACCATCTGCTGATGGCAAAATTACCAGAAGCAGTTTGGAGTAAAGCAGTTAGGGCTGGAGAAGTAACCGACAAGTTCTACCGGCAGCTAATGCAGGTCAATATAGAAATGGAAATTTCCATGTGTCTGGACATTCTGTTGACGGAAGGGGTGAAGGCATTTAAAAGCAAAGTGTAAGTTAATTGTTGATGGTTTGTCATTTTACAAGGATAAATTGTGATATTTGTACCATTTAAAACAACCACCTTATTGCAAATGTTAGAATTACTTAAATGTAGTCACTTGATTTTTATATAACTTGAAAGGTTCATAATAAGGTTATGGTTAGGTTTTTGATACCTACACTGTTAAAATACGTGTACACATGTAGTACATTGTACTGCCCATTGAAAGTTGTATTTTTGAGATGTAAATTGTCTGATGTATCTACATTATGACTTAAACAAATCATTAGATACTGTGTAGAAAGTTGAGTCTAAACATCTTATGTTATTTAAAACGTAATGTTATTTTGTTTTCTTTTAGAAAAGAAGTCATTGACAGTGGCATGGTAAGATCCAAAAAACAGAAGAAAAAGGTAAGCAGTTGAAAAAAAAATTGACATTAAAGATATGTCTGTGGAAGTTATTTTCATAACTGTTGTTCTCAATGAAATACACATATTGTTCATGTGTTTTAAAACTGTAGTAGGAATTCTTCATTATGAAGATGGGAGAGGTGTATGTATGTAAACATACGCAAAATATATGAAGCTCTTGTCAGCTGCCACAAATACAATCTCATATTTCCAAAATTACGCATTACAGATAAATATAATTGATGTATTAAGTTTCTGTCATTTACCCTTGTAGAGGTATATTTCCATCTGAACCAAATGTCTTGTGAAAGAAAGTTTTCTATTGCATATCATTCTGCACTTAAAAAACAGATTTCTAAATGCAGACTTGTCTAATGATTGCATTATGGATATTCAGATACTTTGTTTGGGGAAGTGACATCACCATGTTAAAAACGTAACATATAAAGTAATTCACAAGTCATATTACAATTGGGAATGTAATATGAGACTTTCTAGCTCTGTTAGAAACTGTGGATACCAAGATCCAGTATGCAAGAAAAATCATTATGACTTTCTATCTTGTTTCATAATGACTGTTACAGCAATGAAATTTGAACCAAAAACCCTGAAGTCTAAATTAATATGTCTTTGTCATACATTCAACATAATATGAAATACATTATATTTCAGAGTTTAGAACACACAGCTGAAAATATTTCAGAAGACCTGTCTGATACACATGTACAAGACAAGGAGGTTGGTTACTAGTTATAATGATAAAAATGTTGAGCTAATTTCATGAAAAGGGTTGTGATATTGAAGATTTATAGGGAAAATGTAGGATAAACAGTCAGTGTAATAAAATTGCCTTATTATAATAAGAGAAAATAATCGCATGCATTCCTTCATTAACTAAGTTTTAAAAATTATCCTGATTCAATTTGATGGATTTGAGAATGCATTGTAACTGGTAGTAGTCAACATAGAACAAAGACATCGCTCAACGTTTAAATAGACATACTGTAAAACAATTAAAACAAAACATTAGTGCATATTTTATCATGAGTGGTTTTGTTAACTCGGATGAACATCATTGTTTCTTAAAATAGAAAACTTGTTTTGATTGATATATTGTTATGAACTTATGATACATACAGAGCGAGTAGAACACATCAAACCAAATTTGTCAATTTATTTTAGGATTCAAGCCAAGGTTCAGAATCCACAGCTGCAGAGGATACTTCATATGACCTTTTTGATACACAAGTCAATGTAAGTTATGTGACTATTATATACGGGAATGCTAAGTGTTAAAAGACGGCTTCACCCAACTCCTTGTTTGAGTGGTAGGAGTCACTGATTTAAAATAGTTGTAACCTCTAAATAAGTGAGGATCATGGGTTTGAGCCTGTCTATAAAGTTGACACAAAAACGATCTAATACTGGTTCTTGCCATGATTTTATTACGGTCAGGCATACTGCACACATGTATAAATGACACAGTCAAATACATTTGATACGCGAGTTAAACTTTTTATAAAAAACAAGAATGCTTAGAATTGTCGATTTTTAGAGCCATCTTGTGTGATATGACAAGTCGGTAACATTATTTGAGAAAAATGTAAAATGAGTTCTAATTGTTAAAATTTGGAAACATTGTACAATTTTCAAAGTATTTGGTTGAGTTGCTTTCTTTTACACAGAACCCTTTTGCCCACGATAAAATCTTTCCTTTCCAGGTGGATGATTTACAGAATGAATTGAGTTGTGTTAAAGAAAAGTATTCTTCTTTAAAGGTAAGAGCAGAATAGCATTGAAATAGTATTTAATGTAATGAAGATTAAGTTACTCACTAACATTAAAGGGATGTTTATTCATCTAAATACCTAGACTCAAAAGTGTTTAGAAATAGGGAGTTTGAAGTAAAAATCAGCTGAAGCTATCTAAATGGAGTGGTAACATGGTGATATATATGCGCTTACAGTAGTCAATACAAAATAAATCTGTTTTTTAGACAGAATACTGGTCATGAGAAGTATTTCATTTGTCTTGTTTATTTCAG
>JAFMSR010000053.1:0-164189 GCA_022818135.1 Saxidomus purpurata
TATTCTGAAATTTTGTCAACGAAGGAAATCTACGACTAATGCCGAAAAATGCAGGATATTGAGTGAAATTTGCTAGAATTGACCGGTTGTTACCCAGAGCACGACATGTTTCCTATACGCTGTACGCTAGGCATGCACACTAGCAATTGCACGGTTATACACGCTGCAAGCTGGGCATGCACAGTAACATATTTTCATTTACCGTAAAAAACACGATCGTGTCCGACACGCGTGCAACAAGCTTTTCACGCAAACACGGGGAACCTACACGCAGGCGCCACTGTACATGTTCAATATGTTATGAAACTGTAATTATGTTGTAGAGTGTGATAAGAATTAAATGAAGTATTTCAGGTTCCATACTTAAGAGTAACGAATGGAAATTAATCTATTTTTTTTCAATAAATAATTATTGTTTTTGGTCATAAATGGAGAAACAGAGCTATCTGACTTTTGCAATGCAGAACTCTTTCCCTTGTTGAACTGCAACCAAACAATGTCCTGGTATTCAATCTTATGCATTGATACATAGAATCCACCACTTAACTGTCTTTTAACATTATTATACATATAGTCTACCATATAATTTAAGTTACAGTGTTCTAAATTTAGAAGCAAATACTAAGCAATTGTTCTGTTTATTTCGTGCTTGAAAGACAATTGTTTAATATTTTTTGATAATATTGCGCATAAAGATGCCTTGTTTGCTGCATTGCTTTCAAATAGATTTATATGCATGTGCATAACTCTGACAAAGTTTGATTCTTATTAATATTGCACAAAGATAAATAAATATATTTGTATAAGTATTTGATGCATTGCTTTCAAATCATGTACACATGAACAGTAAACACATAAATAGTAACATTATACTATTTAGTTTTTGGAGGTGCATAACTGTGCTGGGGTTTAGTAACACATTATGTCCCCCCTTATTCGCTAACGTAATACTTTATAAGTTTTTGCTGCATAGCTTTTAAATATTTTACATATGAACATAATCATTGTATTATTTTGTTTCTCAATGTAAATGGGTCAAAGGTCCAGTGACCTCAGTTAGCTTTTCCTTGGTTACGGTCTACAGGTTACAGTTTTCATTCCACTTTCATCAGACTTGCTCAGAAGATTTCCTGCAACCAGAAGATGATCCCTATTGTTTTTGGGGTCAAAGGTCAATGCCACAGTAACCTGAAATAAAAAAGAGATTATGCGCAATATCTTGAGATCTATATCACCCACAGATGCCACACACAACACATTTTATAGAGTGATTGATCTTACTGAGTAGAAGATCCATACTGTTTTTGGGGTCAAAGGTCTCAGTGAACTCTGAAAAACTTTTCTGCTTAATATCTTAGCTCTATAGAGTCAACACTATTCAAACTTCATAGGATGGTTGGTCTTACTGAGTCGACAATCCGTAGTGATTTTTTGGGTCAGTGGGTCAAAGGTCACCTATTTTGACAATAACACTACAAGATACATGTCACAATATTCATTTGACACATGCTGAGAATGTTGCATACAACCTGTTGATGATCCATATAGGTTTACGGTCAGTGGGTCAAAGTTCAAGGCCACACTGACCCGAACTTTGAAAATCATTTTCGCTCAATATTTTGAGATCTTGTGATCAACAACAGTCTTCAAACATAACAGGATAATTGTTTTAACAAGAGTAGATGATCCTTTCTGGTTTTTTTAGGTTAGAGGGTCAAGATCACAGCGACCTGTTTTCTTTTCTTTGGTAACATATAACATACCAAAAGATTTCCACAAAACTTACTCAGAATAGTCCAATCAGTCCAGTTGAGCAGTACTGGCCCTTTATACACATCATCCCATTTAGTGAGTCAAATGTGCATAGGTGAGGTATGAACCACATTCAGTTATAGGTCTTATTTTGTAAATGCTGATTGATGAATATATTGAAATTATTTTCTATGTGTTGCATGAATAAAGTCTGAACACTTTGTGTCTTCATTATCATTTACTACTGTTGGTTAAAAAGTGTGATTCCTGAAATAACCTAGTAAAATCATTATTTCTTGGTTCAAGTACCTGCTAGAGTAATTTCTGTAGTTGCATGGTTCTATCTTGAATACTTTTGCAGATCATGACACAGAGAAGATGCCTATTTTGCATAGATCAATGGCAAAAACTGCAAGCGCCAACTAAACTTGTGTATTGCGGACTCTCGTGTAGAATTACATAAAACATTACATACATACGTTCAAACCTGTCTTAAAGGTCACATCCAAATTAAGACCAACATGTAAATAAAAACTAGCAGGAATTGAGGGAGAAATAAGTAACTACTCCACTACAGTAGAAACTGCCTCAGCTTCTTCCAACCACTTGTCTTTGTTTGCAGTTCTAAACCTGGTTGCAATTTGGAAATGGAGTGTACATTGCAAATGCTATGACCGAAACAGAGTGTACATTGAAGTGACTTTGACATTAACTTTGGAGGTACAGCTCAGAATTGCATGTGACCCAGCTAAATGCTTAGTTTGTAGTAATTGATTTAATCTTGATTGTGAAGCCTAAAGCTTATCGAGTCACTCTCGAGTCTGCTTTCTTGAAGAACCAGTACTGGTGTAATATGAGGTACGATAGTGACCCCACTGGGGTCTTTAAATAGCCTTTTGAATGACGCGTTAAAAAGTTCAAACTGCGACACCAAATTGAAAATGGTTGACAAATTTAAGTGACAGTGACATTGGAGATATGAACTTTGCGTGAGTCACTGACACAAGTGTTCTAGACGAACTTAAGTCAGCACAGGACATGGACAGTTTTCTCATCAAACAGGAATGCACACCTGGTTGTATTGGGCAATGTCAACAGATAAATCTAACATGAATGATTCCACAAGCTTATTATCTAACACAAATAGCAAGAAAAGACCAATTGACCAATTCTGATCTTTTTAATTATTCTGAATAATATTGATTAATTATTATTATTTAAGTCATCATCAAGTAAACACCTGAACAATATAAAGCAAGAAAAAGTAACTGAATTATATATATATACAAGATAGTGCTAACCGGAGCAGGATTGCAGTTTTTTTCAAATATTATGATACAGCAATCTAAGATTTAATTCTTAACACTTCCCAAGTTCGTCAAGTCTCAAATGCATGCCAAATAACTCACATTTTAATTTTCTCTCCAAATTTGATTATACTCCATCTAAATATAAGACATTTTTTTATATATTTATACACGAGCATTTTTGTGTTTTACATACCATGCCTTTTGTTTCCATTGCGTGTGTTAGAGATTCACCTAGCAGGGATTACTTTTATTTACACTGTCCTGTGACTTTGGAACATGGTGGGGGGTAAGAGTGAGGTTGGGTGCGCACCATAAACCGGTTTAAGCTCCCCAGTGGTGTTTTTGCCACTGACCGTTCCAAGGCGGTGCCCCACTGTGTTCCGTTAATTGTTCGTTTTGTCCTCGTGTGTTTGCTTTGTGTGCTTGTGTGTGTTGGTAGTGTATGTTTGTGTGTGTACATGATTGTGTGTGCGTGCGTGCGTGCGTGCGTGCGTGCGTGCGTGCGTGCGTGCGTGCGTGCGTGCGTGCGTGCGTGCGTGCGTGCGTGCGTGCGTGCGTGCGTGCGTGCGTGCGTGCGTGCGTGTGTTGGTGGTGTGCACTTCTGGGTGCTGTGGGGCTCGTTTTGGGAGGCTGCGTTTTTGGTACGTGGCATTCCCTGTTTGATATTATTTTGTTTTTTTGACCTCATCGGGTGACAAAAAGCCTTTCTGCTTTTGTAAGGTCTTATAAAGTGAAACCTTTATTATACAAATGCATTTTCCAATTATTTTGAAATACTATAAGCTATGAAAAGATTGCCTAACAACTAGTTTTAAAGACCTTGACAGTTTGACATGTCATACATGTAAAAAGTTATTCTATGACTTTTTGGTTTTTGCGATGAACAATACCTAAATTGTTTCAATGTTTTTCAAATGCAAGTACTTTTTTCAAAATTTTTATATAGAAATGTCTAAAGTCTTTATAAAGCAACAACATCCAATTTAAGGCTTGTACAACATAATCATTAAATGTTAAAGTTTAAAGATTGAAATTTGATATGAAGCAAAATCTTTAAAATGCTTTCATGAGCATTATTTAATAATTAAGCGTACATGTAGTAAATGCTCACAGCACCAACTAGTTACACAGTCTATGACAGTAACAACAACAGCATCAGTCACTATCTATATCTATGCCAGTGATGTTCATTCCTTCAAAGTCATACAGATCTGTGCAGTCACTATCATAGTCCATATCCTCTTCACTGTCCGAGTCGTTCTTCACGTAACGATGTGCCAAATGTACAAATGATTTAAACTTGCAATCATTTGACCCACAGTCACACACACAAATATCACAGCACATGTGACGCAAAATATTACCACTATTCACATCACTGTAGTTCTCGAGAAGAACTGAACGGCGACACTTATTTGCATTGAGTGCGTAGTCTTTTAGTTCTTGGTCAGCATTACGTAACTGCTGATTCGTTGTAAGCAGCAGATGGTCTGCTCTCTCCTCATTCCTACCCGCTCTTCCCGTCTGCTGATGGAAGCTGTCCATGTCATGGGTAGGACCAAAGTTGACAGCATGGCCAACACCCTTAAAATTCACACCCATCCCCGCTGCATTTGTACAAATAAGGATAATACTACACCCTTTTCATTGTTCATGTCCTCTGTAATTTTATTTTCACAGAGTTGCATGTACATGAATGAAACATCTGCACATGCTGCATACATGTAGGTGTATTCATTCTAAACATTGTATATGATTTGGCACAGGCTTTAATCGTTTTGCAGAATATTATGTACCTTGGAAGTTCTTGATGTAAGGCTACTAGATCATCCATCAACCACTCTAACATAACTTCTTTTTCAAGGGTGATTTCTCAACTTTAACGTTCAATTATATGGTGTCTCGATCAGGACTTTCAACAAGTTCAACTGGATGTTTCAATCATAGACTCTGGACATGTGTGTTCTTGAAGATTTGCTTGCTGTGGCTATTAGGACAAGCATTGGCACATCTGGGCACAATGAACGTACTTCTACAATTTTTTCGAACCATTCTCTGAACGGATCATTGCCTTTCTTCCCTGAAATTGAGGACAGAAGTAAATAGTTAGTTTGTCACCACATACATGTATTTTTGACACGATACAAACTTCTTAATATAAACTGACATGTGGCAGGAATGCTTATTCTGTCATAGTGTCTATATTTTTTTAAAAAGGTTCTCCTAATTTCTAGGGTTAATTGATAATTCACGTAGTCATGTAAGTAATAGCTATAGATGCACATGTGCTACAGGCTTGCTCTGCACCGCATTCATTATATCATACATTTGTGAAAACATGTTTACATTAGCTTCTTCAATGCATGTCTTTCCGAATTGTAAATAAGTGTTCTAGTTTGTTCTAGTTATTAGTTTCTTGAGTTGAGCTGCCAGTTGATAGAACGATAAGGAAACTCTAAACTACAAGTTCGTCAAAAAGAGTTTGGCAAAATTTTAAACGAACAAAGCAGTGTTAAGAATTTCACGACAACAGAGAGACACGCAAAGCTCCAAAAATCCATTAATGCAACTATGTGTCGGAGGTAAATTAACAGTATTATCAACGACACATGTCGGTGCCATGCACGAAAAAAAGTAATCACGAAGTCACGAATTTTGGTTGCAAATTTATCACTCTATCTTGCTGTGGCTCGAAAACTCGAGACATGATGTTATTATTAGTACTCATTGAGGTATATCTCTACTTCCTTCTCTAACGTCAAATCCAGGACTGAAGAAAAACAGATCTACTTTATTTTATTAAATTTATACAGCTTATGATATATTACCCCCTGGTGGAGAAATGGCGTCCCGATATTTCAATTTACACAATAACGCGAAAGAAATTGTGTCCGTAACACAAAGATATACATGAGTTTAATAGATTGCGTATTGATTTAATAAACAATGCGAATAGATATTTCAAAGAAAATGGCAAAAGTATATTGTATGAACATACAAGGTTCCTGTAAATATTAAAACATTCACATGTATTAATAAAGTTATTAGAATATTATTTATAATATACAATAACTGATTTATACCTATTACTGCATTAAAATACCCATCCCCATACTGTTTCTATTGAGCTGGTCTTGTATTACCTCTAGGTCTACCAACGTTTATGTCTTCTACTGAAGAATCACTGTTCTGTGACGGTGTCACTGGTTCTTCTACGTTGTAGAATAACGTTCTTTGGTACCTTTCCATGTTCATCTGAGTCTTTTGTCAGTCTTGACGTTACACCTAGAGGAAGCAAAAGGTTCCTATGAAGACATCTTACTCTTCTGGCACTGGGGACATATTTCGTAACGTCATATACTGGTTGATTGGGAAATGGCTATTTGAGGACCATGGATCTTGTTCCCATTTATCAGCTATTTTCTGTTTCCCACGCAACGTTACATTTCCGTCAACAAAAAATCATAAAGACTACCTGTTAATTGTTGTTGACAAGATACTGGTTCTAGTCATAAACAAAGATTTTTTTTATCTTTATATACTAGTAAGGAAATAGCTTCAAATGAAATTATGCCAAATAGTAATTTCAGATTTAAATTTCATCATGATTCCTCTTTTTGGATAAATGGTTCCTGTTTGCAATCTAATGCAGAATCAGACTTATATATAGTAATAAATTGAATTTATGCCAGCCAAATTTTCTTAGTACAGTAGTACAGGCTGCTCATGATCTACACTAGTCGCAAAGGCAGAATCATTTACCGCTACAGGGTAAACTAGAGTTACTTTAATAATCAATGATGAAAATTCTTTAAATTTCAAATATAATGCAAACAATTATCTTATAAGAACTCAGGACATTTTTGACAGAATAAACAAAACTGCTATTGATGAGGTGATTCCTGTATACGGCCTCGGATTAGCTAAACATTAATTCTTTACAAAAACATATTTTATTTTCCAGACCTTTTTCTTGAAAATAAGTGCTAAAGCACTCTCCCAGATGCGAATGTTTTCTGCACTCTGTTCTTTTAATGGCTGAAGGAGGTCCCGCATAAGTCTAACTGTGTCCATGAATGTAACGACTTTTATTGTTTCATGAGTTATCATGCTGTGTACAGAACCAATTGAGAGAGCAGCTTCTCGTGAAAGGTTCATGTAGAGGCAAACCTGAACATGACTGTACCTCAAAGTGCCTTCTTCAAAAAGTGTCTGAAATAGATGTATTATTAGAAGAAGGTGCTCACATAAAAACCAAGATAAAAAAACACTTCGCTAAATGTATAAAAGCAAATAATGAAATGAAACGGCTTGAAAATTTAAAAAACATTCAGAACGTGCTGTATAACCTACAGATATGATGTATTGTAACAACCTTTTATTTCTACAGTGTCATTTCTCTCTCCATAGAAATTAAAGAGGAGCAGATAATTTTGCTTGCTCAAGAATTGAGCTAATTCAATTAAGTTAAGAACAAGTTGTCATATTTTCGCAATTAACCCCTTATTCTAGTTCATTAATTATGTTTATTACATGTATGTTTCAATAAATCCAATTTTGTTTATACACAATTATCCAAAATACCCACTGCTATGCTTCATTACTTTCTGTGATACCCCTAGATTATTGAAACTTGAAATTTTAACAAACTGAGTAACAATCCCCATACACATAATTGTCATGCATATATAAGCTGGAAATAATGGCATCACTTCCAACTTCTTTGTTACTGGGGTATAGTAAACAGAGTTCTGATGTGATATAATACTAATCTATGGCGTTTTCTGCAACATCCCTAACCATGGTAAAAATGAAAATTCTGATGACAATCTATGACAAAAGTTTTAAGTCCCAGGAGCACATTGAATACTCTTCATTGTCTTCTATAGAAAAAATGAATTTACAGGTAGAATAACGAATGACAGAACAGTGTTTGATGTATACTTTCCTTTCATTCCTTTGCCACTGTAACCTCACTTAACACATTCTCAGAACACTTTTCCTATTTTTTACAACATCACCGTAAAAAACAATGCGCTATACATGTACAAGACTTAATATAATGTAATGTAAAAAATAAAAAGCAATGTAAGGAATGTTTTTCATACAAATAATTGCCAGTTTCACCGGTAAGGGATTGCCTCTTTATAACGTATAATGTAAATGCTACAAGTAATCTGAAATACAAAGTGCTCCAGGGACTATACAGTTTTGGGTCATTTTAAACGCCTGGAATATTCCGAAATAAGAGGTATAATTGATTTTGGTTCAATTTAATGTGTGGCTACCATTTTCACTTTGAAGCTTCGAAAGGTTTTTTTGGCTGCAGCATCATTGAAGAATGCAGACAACACTTAATTATGATGTCAAAATGACTGTAAAGACTAACTGAAAATACTGGGTTTTATAATCAGTTACTACCACGACATGCAACTGGGGCTCCCTGATAGAAAGTGAACTTCGTACACCTAGGCACGTTCCTTTCTTTGGCAAAGTAGGGCTCAACTGTAAAAATATTCATCTAAAGTAACTTATCATTTGATCCGATGAAACAAATGAAACAAAACTAAAGATTAACTCAGGCTTAGAGTTCCATGAATGGTGGACAGAAATTTAATTTACATTACTTTTCATTAGTAAACAATTTAAAAAAGAATTTAATCAATTAATATTTTCATTTTCTTCAATGACATTACATCATAAAACATGACGTGTAACATAGAATGACTGTTGTAAAAAAACTACATCGTAGGACACTGATGGTTGGCGACACCGTTATGCTGAATACATCACTATGGAACTTAGGGGTGTCAACACTCCTGGTTGTCCGACTTTCATAAAATTATGATAAAGAGAAAAAATAATTTTGAAGGCAAGTTTCATCATATATGCCATAACAGATTGATTTACTGTAAACCTAGAATTGTTCGCGGCTCCATTTTTTCGCACTGCAATTTGAAGCTGATTTCAAGTTCACAACAAAAGTTGATTTATCACTTATCTTTTATATTACGTCACGGTACGACTGTGAGCTGTAATCGTGCACGGAATTAATAAATTTGCATATGTATTTTCATTCTAAAGTAGACATTCAAAATGTCATAAATTTCAATCAGACGAATACAATCGTTTATTCTATATCTTTTTTATATATCCAATCGTGAACGTTTATTTGCAACACGTGACTGTACAATATATTACCATATTGGAAGCACATGCATACAAAAAAATCCTGTATTTTTTCCATATTTGGACAGTACAACAGTCCCATGTTAAACATACGATAAAGCCCAAAAAAGTGTGAAAATGATCCAAATGAAAATCGGGTGAAGTATATAAGAGTTCTGACCCTTTTAACGCCATGTTTAATCGTCTTCATATCAGGATTATTTGTCGTTTGCTTGTAAACACAAAGGGGTAAAAGTGCAAGTCATGCCAATGTTGTAAGATTTGGATATTTTCACAAAATTCATCGCTGGTATCTTTTAGTGAAGGAACAAATAATATTTGCATCCGTACTAAGCTGGGAAAATACAGAAAAGACAGAAATAAAATATTCAGTGAATCATTTTTAATTTAAACTAAATAATAGAATAAAAATTTTATTTAACATTGTCCTGTAAAATACGAGATATATTTGGACTCGTATCCAGCTGAGAAAAGCATACTGGACGAGCCGCTAGGTCGTCCAAATATATCTCCGTATTGTACAGTATAACCTAATAATATCTATCATACAATGTGACAACTGGTCAATGGATGCACAAAGAAAGTTACAGTCATTTTCATAAGTCTCATTTTCTTGAGACCCCTTTAACTGCGGTCATTAAAACATTTTTTAAGTTCAAAATTCTTGATAATATCAATTGGATTAATAGCAGAAAGCATGATTTTCTCACTTGTAACATTATGCATTCATAGTCTAAATATTGGCTTTCCGTTAGTCACACTTTTCGCACTTGAAAAGTGGATGTAACAGTGGCCTGGTAATCTCAGTTATTCAATACAGTAGACATGATTTGTTTTTGTACCGTTTAACAGTCTACTACTTCCTAAATGCCGTACAATGTACAATATGGGTATTAAAAACATACATTCGCCCCCTGAGAAGTAAAAGGTTCTATCTAACAATTTTGCCGAAAATGCTTTTTTTTTGCATAAATGAGTAGCATTTAATCATGTCCTTGTTCTCTTAAAATATCAAACTTGTACTGTTATTATATTTGTTTATTTTTCAAATAATAATTGAAGTAAAAGGAGTCTATCTACATAAACAAAAATAAAGTTAGAGGTATATGGTGTTATCTGCATACCTGTTTGAGGTAAAAGGGGTCATCTGTCAGATGTTCCCTTTTACCACTTAACAATTTCTTATGATGTGAACAAATACAGCGAAATAAAGAGCTATTTGGTATATAGCTCCTTTTACGTCCATGCGATATTGATAACTCTGCATTGTTTTTATCAAACGCTAATTGGATGAGGAGAGATAAAGTGTAAAATTGCAGGCCATTGTATGCTAGCGATGAAATACAGTTATAAAACTGGGAAATATTTGCATGATATGGGAAATGATAATACAGCATAGGTAAGTTTAGTCTCATGTTTTTATTATAAAAATGAATGATAATGATTTCGTACTGAAATAAATTGTTATATGTATGATAGCAAGTAATCATGCACAACAGTTTTACCTTTTATAGATAATGCATTAATATATGAATTACTCAATACATCACATGACCATATCTTGCGTGCCGTTTGAAGGATACTGATCAAAGTATGGATTGGAGTGATGAGGAACTATATGCCAGAATTGTAAATGACACTTGGGTCGAATGTATTGCTTAGTTTTTAATAAAACAGTGATTACTTGTTTGTAATTCTAAAATTTAAAAGTTAAAAAAATAAAACTATTTGATTCTATAAAGAATACGATGATATATCAATCTTAGAAACTATAAAGGCAATGAAATAAAGGTGTTTTTTTCTGCAAAAGATAAAGCAGCAAATGATGACCAAATAGGATATGAAAAGAAATCAAGAGATTGTGATATGAGAAGCTCTTCATATGATAATAAACATCATGCAGAATTAAATACAAATATAGCACAACAAATCGAAGACCGATTAAGAGGAAAATACTTGAGTCAGAAAGAGAAAATTCTGACGATAGCTTTCAGGATGAGTCCTACAACCCAGATATAGACATGGCTAATTAAAATGACTCAGAGGTGGAGGAAATGATGAAAGTCACAAGAAAGAGAAAACAGGGCTATACAATTGTTCCAAATAAGAAAAAGCCCACCACTTGTATTACATCCAAGCAGAGAACATATCAAAGAAAGTTTGTTGCTTGAAAAATTGAAGAAAGCCATATATTAAAAGACTGAAAGAAAAGAGACCGGGAAGAAAAACCTCAGAAGTCAAATCTTTGCGTTTGAGTAGAACAATACAAACAATTAAGACCCATAAAAGAAACATACACAAGGATAGATTAGATCATTGCTTCCATCGAATGAGATTAAACTATCAAGAGAAGGCGTAGGTGTCCAAAGCTGAAATTAAAGAATATAGATGGGAAATGTGTCCAAAAACAAATTGTAAAAGATGCAGATTTAAATGTAACACAAAATTTACTGAGAGTGAACGAAGGAAATATTTGATATGTGCTACAAGCTTCGATACTAAGAAAGACAGGGATGTTTTATGTGTGACATGATTACAAAAGAAACACCAAAACGAAAAACATCTAGAAGGGAATAATTCCAGACAATGTACACGGATACTTCATGAATTTACCAGTCAGCAAAAAAAGTAAAGACAACATTCCAGACGACTCCGAGTAAAAAGTGCGAACATTGTGTATAAACAGATGTAGAATAGTAAAACACTGTTATTGCCCCCGTTTTGTAAAATACAAGGCTTTATTGTTTCAAATAACACCTTTTTCTCCAATTTGTTTGTATATTTGGTATATTTTCCCAAAGAATAGACAGGATTATATGTCAGATAGCTCCTTATTCTCAAAAAAAATATTGAAAAACTGTTTATGGCAAAAGGAGCTATGTATGTTATTGATCAGTACTATTGAACTATTGATTGTTTTTAAGTAAAAAAGTGTGTGATATGTTAGGCTTTAATATAAAGCTGATATATGCAATAGTATTTGTCTGTGACTCACTGCCCTGATTTCCCAAACCTTTTAACTCAATTTTCTCAAAATTTTGTAAAATGCAGATAGCACCTTCTACCTCTAGCGCATTGTTCCGTCCGGTACCTGTTTTAAGGCACAACTAACAGAGATAACTCTTCAAAAAATTGTAAATAGAACAAACTGACATATATCGCGGATACTAGCAAA
The DNA here is from genome assembly GCA_022818135.1 of Saxidomus purpurata. Taxonomy (NCBI): domain Eukaryota; kingdom Metazoa; phylum Mollusca; class Bivalvia; order Venerida; family Veneridae; genus Saxidomus; species Saxidomus purpurata. The sequence continues at coordinate 12,427 of JAFMSR010000053.1, forward strand.
TTGACGAGGTGGACAAAAAGTTAAGATGAAAAGCTGGAAACTTTTTCATTGTAAGTAACGATTTTGCGACTACTTAAGTTTTGCGGATCGACTGTGTTGCGAATTTCGCTTACTTAAAACGTGTGAAATAATTTCTAGGTTTACAGTATTACCAGATAGTACTTCTTCATTATCGATATCACGTGTCATGGTATTGACCGTGTATAAAGGTTGATATTTTATGAACCTCGTAATTTTTTGTCCAAAATTTAATTTTACAGGAATTCTAAGTGTTTTTCGAGCTTCGCTGGGGCACCAGGATAAGGTACTTATAATGAAACACTAACAAAGTTAGCACTCTATCCGTATGTTAACATTACGCACAGAGCATGCACAGGCGTTTTACCAAACCCATATATTCAAATATATATATTTGATACATTTTTTAACCAGCTCTCACAGGGCATGTACACGTATTTAACAATAGAGATGTGAGGGAGTATGACAAGATTCGGGTAATACCGATTATTCACCTCCAAGGACATGAAGGAGGATACAATAATATTTTCCTGAATCTTAACTTTCATATTTTACCGCTGAAGTACCCGGTAGACTGAAAAAAGAAAAGGAGTGACATACGCCATGTTATCCAACACAAACTGCTAAGAGTTAAGTCCCTCAAAAACTGGTTCTCTGTTTACCAATGTGACGCAACATGGAACCGGAACATATACATGTAAACATAGTATGGTGGCAATTTCAAAAACTGGCGGAAAAGTTTTTTTTAATGAAGCAGTCATAGACTATTATCTTGCAATAGCATTTGAACAAATTGAGCACACGGTCCAGTAGTGTTGCAGAAAAAAAAAGAATTTGTTTTTGAAAAAAGGGGACATCACTCTTGTAATGGCTAAACAACTTTTGAATGAAAGATTCCCTGGATATTTCATAAATTTTGCGGTGACCATGCAAAACTAGTTACTAAATGAAGAATTTGAGGTATTTTTTCAAGTTTTTCAGCAGAATTGTAATTGACAGTGATGCATTTTTTTGCCAAATATCTTTGCTTCTATGTGCACGGGAATACCTCTGGAGAAACTTGCATAGAATCCGGACACATGCTTTACAAGTACTTAGCAGTAAATCATATTTAAAAACACAAACTCGTAGGTACACAAAAACTTGTAAGATTCAATGCTAAGTTATGGAAGCCAGAACTAATAATAGGCAATACAATAAACATAAGCTATGAATAGCTATGACAGACCAATTAATTAGGCTATTATGCAGCTTATTTTTTTGTACCAGAATAAAGAACAAGATAATACCAGTTTAATATAGTGTTTTTTTTTAACTTGACAGGTTAGTTATAAAGCTATATTTAGTAACGTAACTAAATAAAGTAACCGTTACTGTTCAACGAGCATTGTGAAATGTGTTCACTGTAAGTCAAAACTGCCAATGCACTTTAATGCAATAATGCCTGCAATATATTTAACAATGTGAAATCAGGCTATTTTTCACAATTATGTTACTGTATTTAGTTACGTTTACCGTTACTAAATATAGTATTATAACCAACCTGCTTGAGACTTTTCAGTTTTTGTGATGAACAGATGAATGGAAATCTCCTTTGTACTACATTTACGTAGTGACAACCCTTTAAACTCATAGCGCCACTTCAATTACATTTTTTTTATTTGTGTAACAACATTTACACAATATCTATGCTTACCATAACAAATATTCACCTGTTTACATCAAACGATCAGATTTCAAAATTTCTGCCACCATCTTTTGCAGCTTCCGTTAAGTGTTTATTGTGCGGAATTCTGCGGGCCTATTTGAGGACCGAAAATGTTCACGAATATGTATGTGGACTTTGCTGTTTAAATCGATTTTGTCATAATAATTATTTGTACATGTATTAAAAGTTATAAGTAATCGTCAATTTCCCGTACATTTAATTTCAACGACAGGCTTCGTACAGCACTCGGAAACTCGTCAAACAAAGACTACAGTATAAAGGTCATTGTCTAAACACTTTCAATATTCTAAAAATAAATAATCAGGCCCGCACAATACCCGTAGAATAAACTGGTCCATCCAGCCCTTTTGATTGGCTACACGATTCCCGAAAAACGTTTCACGGTTAGAGTCATTCTGATTGGCTACACGGATTTAACCAAACTGAAACGAGAACCGTTTACGGTGCGGTTACCGTTAATCGGTAATCGAGAACGCGCGGAAGTGAAACGCTGGCGGTACTGTACAGATATTTTAACATTCTGAAAAGGCAAGTTTTAAAACTACGTGTAGCTTCTGAACTCATTTATTTCCACTCTATCTTGGTTGCGCAACCAAGATATGTAAAGGGAGGTAATAATAATTTTTCAAACTTGCATTTCTAATGAATTCCATCTAAATATATAATTGTGAATGCAAATATTTTACAAATATATTACAATACTTATGATGAAATAACTATATCTTGGTTGGGAAACCAGTATAGGAAAATTAAATTTTGAAAATACCTCAAGTGAAAATCTTACTTGAATTAAGCGCTAAGTGGTCATAAACGAGTGTAAATAATCAAATGTTAAAGTTTCAAACAAATCTGTTACATGGCCAAAATCTTATTATCCACCTTCAGCAGGCCAAAAAGTGTATATAACAAGCAAAGAAAATGTGTTTTCAATATTTCTGATTTGTATTTCAATAATGGACGATGAAATTTGAGAAAGTCATCATAAGATTACATAAAGTCCCAGGATCACATTGATTCTACTGATAGAGAAAAATAAGTTACTGATAGGATAATAATAGAACCACATGTTAAAACAATGTTGAGAAAAGTCTTTTTCATGAGAAAAAGTTGCCAGAAAGCCTTTCTTTTTAGCTCACACAGCTATCACACAGTGTCAGGGTGAGCTATTTGGATTGTTCACCATCCCACGTCCATCGTACGTCCGTTTACATGTTCCTTCAAACGAAACCTACCCTGAAGGCGCTTGACCAATTATGACGCAACTTATCAGGGATGTTCCCTGCATGTAGTTCTCTCATAGTTAAACAAATAATTGCATTGCTCTGGTTGCCGTGACAACGGAAAGGAAAAATATCCAAAATCCTTCTTCTTAATAACAAAAAAGGCCTAGAGCTAAGATAGTTGGCATTTGGCATAACCTAGTACACCTATATCGAGACTGTTCAAAGTTTGACTCCCTTGTCAAAACTGACCCCACCCGGGGGTCACTTGCTTCTACATAGGCTTATATAAAAAACCGAAATGTTGTTGATTTTTGTTTCTCTGGAACAACCATGCATGTTTTTTTGTTGATTTCTGTTCTTATATGCCTGGTCTTTTATTTAAGTTTATATTTCTTGAAACTCTAATTTCAATCAACGAATGTTTGTATTTATGTTGGTCCTTTAATGCGACAGAGTGAAAATAAAGTAAAAATAAATACAGGAATAAAATTAAGAATAAAGTAAAAATTAATACAGGAATAAAATTTAGTAAGCATAAGATATTGCAATTTACAATTGATTTATTATTGTTTTCTATTTACAAAATTCACTGAAATAGACATGCAAAGGCTACTGCATTCATATATGTAAATGAAATTGCCATAGACTGTATAATATAAATTGCGTCTTACTTTTCTTTTGAGTCGCATTTCATAAATCTGTTTTTATTATTTAAGCTATAATAATGCTCAAAATGACCAGAAAAAGCACGGTCAAGAAATCTTCTTAAAACATTAAAAGTGATTCGAAAATTAAAATGACATAAGTTATGCTCTACCATTTATTTTATTAGTACATTCAAACACAAAACCAAATTGATTGAAAATTATTTTATGACCCGGCGGGTCAAAAAAGATTTTGTCGTCTTTTAACTATGTTCAATAAGAATAAAAATGTTGTATATATTTCTTTTGTAAGTTATTACTTTCGCAATGCTTTTTTTAAATTTTACTAAACCATTGGTGAATGAATTACATTAAATTGCAGTTATCATATTGAAGTGTATTTTCAATTTAATGCAATTAAAAAAGATAAACTTGTATGTTTTACCTGCAACTGTTGCAAGGTAGTAATGATTTATGAGATGTAGTTCGTCGTTCGTTATAAATTGTAAAATTCAAAATAAATGTTTTATCTGTGGACAGTTTTATTTAAAATTGAAGAATTATTTTGATCCGTCTTTAAAACTGAAACTTTCCATAATTTACATTTCAAGAACCGAGCTCTCTTTATGTCATGTCCAACTATCCAATTATTGTGGACAATCACAACCTTTGAACGTTGATCTTCTGAAAATTGTTCAAAATACTGCTTCCCTGAAGGGAAAATGTCCGTACTCAGTGATTTAAGTCGAATGTTACCTTTCTGCACTACTGCGTTAAGAGCAGTTTGATCGTACACCAAGTGCCGCCGGAGAGATAGTTCCCATTGTCGAGTAAATGTTATAGTTGCTTCATTGTTTTTCATGGCAATTAACCCCGTGCAGTAATTATTCACGCTATCCAATTGCATCCACATGTCGTAGTTTCCAACAAAATATTCGATTGGATTCTGCAACCACACAGAGTCAACGTCGGCGTATAAAATGTTAAGACCCTGATTTAAAAATGTTAAAATGTATGTTGGACGCGCCGAAACTAAAACTTTGAACTCTTTGCTGGTATAATTGGTAGCCGTCTGAATTGAATTGCGCCAGCTTCTTTCAATAATAAGATAACTCAAATCCATGATCTTCAGTCGTTTATAAATCTTTTCATCTTCTGCAATTACTATTATTCTATTGTTTAGTTTTAAATTTTGGTAAAATATGAGCCAATTTTGAAAAAAATCGAAAAATCCTTCATTGACAGTCACTAATATAGTCCAGTAAATGGATCCTTTATCTATTGTTTCATTAAATTTCCAATGAGAAGTAGCAGTACTTGCATATAATTTCGTAGTTTGAAATGTATAAGAACAAATTAATCCAAATATTATGAGAGGAAATATCAAATATATGCGTTTATATTTGAATTTAATGGACAACATGTTTTCAACTTTTTAACAATGTGAGTTGAAAATATCTGTTTTGTTCTTAAACTAAACACAGACTCGCACAAACTAAACGACGTATCGATAAATCTGTGTATATAAATATTAGACCTGACCAGCGCACTCGCACTAGCACACGTAAATGTAAATGTACAACGTACAACTGCCTAATTTCGGGGGTGATCTCAAACGATTCTAGTATCATAGGATATCTTGGTTACGTTCATTATTAAAAAGTCTTCATCAGTATATAATACTATTCACTATTATCCTAATGATAACCATTACTATCGTGTACTGTAGAACTAAAACTTAATATTGAACATATACGCCATCATCATAATCATCATGAAGATATTCATCCTTGCAATTAAATTAATCATTAATCAGTTTCATCAAAATCGTCGTTTTCATGAGAGTCATTGTCCCATCAACATCAATTGTACCATTATTGAAATAAAACAATTACATGTAATGTTCCCAACACAGGTTTTCAATGGTACCATAAGAAAATCTATTAAGAAAAGTGACCTTCAAGTGACCATGACCAAATTACAGCAGTGATATGACCTAAATAAATGAAAATAAAAAAGAAATAATTATGATTGACATTGAACCCCCGCCCCTCAGAACCTAGTTACTAAAATACAATCCAAATCTCCACACAGGCTACCTACACACTGATCTGCAATGTAATTCGTCACTCCTAGTATAGCCTGAGTTATTGATCGGAATCTATTTTTAGATTTCTGACTTTAATTTTAGTGACCCAAAATGCCATTCGAAGCTTCCTCTCCACACAATCTACCTACACACCACATTTGATTGCAATTGGTCACTCCTACCTCGAGTTATTGAGCGGAAACAAATTTTCTATTTTTAGTAACAGTGACCTTGACCTTGAGGATAGAGCCCTTAGTGCAATCGCAAACTTCCTCTTTACACCAGCTACATACGCACCAATATTCATTGCAATTGGTCACTCTAAACTAAAGTTATTGAGCGGAAACCAGATGTTTGACGACCACCCGCCCGCCCGACTAAGACAACGCCATTGTTATTACCAGGTTTTAAGAAAAAACCTGGTTTATAATAATAATCATTTTGACAAATTCTCATTTTTTTGGTCATATCACTGTTGTTTTTTGCTCAAGGTCACCTTTTCTAATTTTAGATTTTCAACCGGTACCATTCAAAACCTGTGTTGGGGACATTATTTGTTTTATTTTCATAAGGGTACAACTTATGTTGATGGGACAATGACTCTCACGAAAACGACGATTTTGATGAAACTGATTATTGATTAATTTGATTGCAGGGATGAATCTCTTCATGATGATGGTTTATATGTTTAATCTTGTATTAGTTCTACAGTACACGATAGTAATGATTATTATTAGGATAATAGTGAATGGTATTATATAACTAGACGTTACATTAGCATATAAAAAATTTGACTTTTTACATGTATAAAAGATAGAAATATCATTTTTTGACAATTTTAAAGCTACATAATGAACAGTGGTTTAACCCATTCTTTATCGTAACTTCCTAGGCGATTTTCATAACATTTTGTTCAAAGAACTATACACTACTTCACCTACATGTTACATTTCCCAACTACGTATTAAATATAGCGGGCCGCTGCTGTGGCCCGCAATGATGAAGACTTTTTAATAATGAACGTAACCAAGATTTCCTATGATACTAGAATCGTTTGAGATCACCCCCGAAATTAGGCAATGGTACGTTGTACGTTTACATTTACGTGTGCGAGTGCGAGTGCGCTAGTCAGGTCTAGTACGAACAACTGTGTTACATTAAAAGCAAGGTAGTTATATTTGCCATTTAAGTATTGGACATCATATTTTTTTATAATACTTGTTTCATTATAACTATAGCTCGGAATGCTTTAGCCGTAAATTGAAACATCCCCCAGTGGTTATTGTGCTCGGTGGAATAATTTATTTGGGTTTCATCCTGGTGACTTATTCTGTAGGCACAGTACTGATTTAATTTTGTATTTTTAAATCACTTCAAGCTAAAGACTTTTTCGATTCATACAGGCCGAAATTATGCCAAATGGCGTTACTACCACATACCATAAATCATCATAGTTTTAATTTAATTGTATAACACTAAAAATACATATGATAGTATGCCAATGACGCCAGACACAAACGCTAACAAATAGGTATATATATAGACAGATGTGTGCAATTTCATATTATAATTAGTATCTACATAATATATATAAATGCAAACTAACAACACACATAACAATTGTTTCATTCTTATCACAGTATTTATTTAAACACAGACTTTGCTTGAAATGTTTTTTTTTTTATAAATACTAAAATCATCTTGATTAATACTGATTTTATATTACAGATTAATAAATAAGATTTCCTACTTGCACCTGACTCCTATCACGCCATATATGGGGGCAATTAAAAGGGGTTGCCTCAAGAAAAAAAAAGAATTACTACTTTTTATTTATGTTATGATATATTCAATAGTACTAAATGAGTGGACATATTGCAAAGTATGATTGATTATCAATAGGGTCCATGCATGACTAAACAATTGTCATTACTCTTTTAAATAAAATGAAAGATGTATCCATTATAACACTCATTTGTGCCAGTGATTAAGTCGCAAAGTAGACAAGGGACAAGTTGAAAGAAGAGATGACAGATAATTTTATGTCAAAGGGACAGTATATAAGAAAGTTGTCTCAAATTATGAATCAAATTGAATTTTACCTTGCATGTTTCGAATTATATTAATAGTAAGTTACAGGAAAAACAATTGAAAAAATACTATGTATCTTTGTTATTGCTCTTTAATAGATTTAAGTTATTTGGGAAAATTATTGTTTTCTTCTTCTTTATACCTGATTATTTGGGTTTATGTTTGATCTGACTATTCATATATTTGGCATACTAAGGAATGGTACATACTAGTTCTTGAGTCTAAACTAATTTTATTACGAAGTCATGATTATCATTATTTTGATTTTTTGTTTTATAAAGGTCCATCCCTTGTTGAAAGGTGAGACCCCTAAATGTTCAGTTTTGCGGTTTAAAAATTAGTGATTGTACCAGGCAGTATTTAAATCATTCTAATCAGTATGCTATGCAAGATTACATAACCTGATAAACGATATAACTTGAGCTCAAGGATTTTCCTCCGTCTGTTGATTTGTAGATCAGTCCCTGACTTGAAAAATAAAGTTAATGTTTCACGGACAGTTTCTGTTGAATGGACAAGACATGCACACTATCGGAACATATCATACGACAAATATACATAAAGAATGAAAGGAATGATCATGTTGAATGAACTAGCTGTTCAGAATTTTCATAAATTTGTCCCATGTGTTTTCGTATGATACTGTACAATTAAATTTCGCCCTCATATTGTGTAACAAACCAATAAAGCAGGGGAACTTACGAAAGAGCAAAAACAAGTGTCTGAACAACTTGCTCACGAAACGTAATCATTTATATACATCTGCTTTGTGATATGTAACGAGGTTGGCCGAGCCTTGATCGAACGTCAGAAAATATATCTTAAGATATTTGGTATTTGAAAACTTACGTATATCACTGAAATATCTGTCATAAGCACACTTAAGTATCACACCCATTTGTTGGCATACACATTCGAAAATTCCTATAGGAGTCCGGGACTTAGTAAAATGTTTCAATGAGCTCCCGAGTTCTCCGAGCTTGAAGAAATTTTTGAAGTCGGGAGTAGCTCGCAAGGGCCCCGTTCGAGCATCGCAAGGATCCCGGTAGAGATCGTACGGGCATCACACGATGTCCTTTCCGATTTGGAACACTTCGAGGCTCGTAAAAGCCCTGCCGGTGCTCGACCGACTATCGCAGGGGAGCCGAACGGTCAATGTACAATATATGTATGCTACTACGGACACTGGGCGGGGAACTAGCGATGCCCAAACGGGGCCTGCATGGCGTTACGTTCTCCGTGCGACATCCTTCGCGATTCAAGGTGGCACAAAACCAGGAATATTTGTAGAGTTCAACAAAGTGCTGTCGAAACGCAACACCGTACGAGGTACGTCCGAGCTACTTGCAAGCTCTGCACGACCTGTCTGCGATGTCCGTAAGGAAATCCTACGATTGCATCCTCCGAAAAATCGTACGGGTCCCGTAGGCATGTGATCAGAAGCTACGATTGTACGGAGACCGTACAGATTTTAAAATTGATGGAATCGTACGATTTTATTAATCGTACAGACATCGTAAGGATTTGTACCGAGGCATTTACAGGAACTCTACGAGCGTCAAGATCGTTCATTCTGCGTCTATTCCTAACAGTTGAACACAGTTTCATATGTTTCTTAGTAATTTTCGTAAATGTCGTCGGAAGTAACAAGGAACTTGTTGAATTGATAATGCACTTGCATAAGACTTGAGACGTATACATATACCGTTGTATATGTCATCGATATGTACCTAACTTACATTTCAAAACTCATTGCTGTATTTTAATTTGATCCTAATATGTTGTCAACTAGAAGACACAGAAAACGAACAACTAGTAGTTCACTCAACATCAAAATTCATTTCTTTCTTTTCTCGTGTATATTTACTGTATAATATGTGTCGCAAGTCCCCTCCATTTAACACCAAATATTCTTAGTATTACAATTACTTGATATATCAAACGAGGGCCTGAAATACCGCAGGACAAACCGAACAAGTTTCTTGAGCTCAAGGTATATTGGAGCAGAATGAAAACTGGAATATCATTCGCAGCAATGTTTAAAGTTTGATAACATAGAGGTGGGAGATCCAAGTTTGCTTTCAAAACATTACTTAAATAAATAGCAAAAATTAAAAGAAATCATTGAAATGTCAAGTCTTGTCCATGTGTCAGCAATTATCCCCGATTGTTAGTAACTACAGAACTTGTTGACTACATTCGTATGTGAGGGAACGTCTACTCAAAATTAATTTGGTCAATTTCAAAATAAGTTCAAGTTTGTCCTGATATCTAATTTCGCCCTAATACTCTGTCATCGAGTTCCGCCCTAATTATGTGTAAAACAATAATGTAGCGGACAATTTTAAAAGAACAGCAACACGATGTTTCTGAACAACTAACTAAGTTCATTCATTGGATTCTATAGTACCCATCTGCTGTCTGATATGTTCCAAGATCGGTCAAGTCACCCTCGTATTTCACGAAATGTCCCCGAGAAGATCTGGTATTTGAAAATAATGACGAAGACCAGTAAGGGGCCCGAACATGGAATTGACATTCTCACAATTTTTTTCCGTTTACCCACATAAACCAAAATAAGTCACATAAATCAAAACAGAATAATGAAATCCAAGATAATTCACTGTTACTTATTGTCCGCATACCCACCTCTGTTAACCAACAAGCGCCTTTTTCTAAGAAGCAATTTAAATCAATTTTTTTTCGAGCTGCTTACGTGCATGCGTCAGTCCGTCGTGTGTGCGTCCGTCCGTCCAATTTAGATTGTCCGGGCTGTAACTTCTCAATGGATAAAAGGATTCTTAAATAACTTGGTACAAATGTTCATCCCCCCATGAGACAGAGTGTCATGCGCAATAACCAGGTCCCTAAGTCCAAGGTCAAGGTCACACTTAGAGGCCAAAGGTCAGATACAATAATAATTCAAGAATGACTTTGTCCGTACCATTTCTTCTTCATGCATGGAGGGATTTTGATGTTATTTGGCACAAATATTCACCACCATAAGAAGGAGTGTCATGCGCAAGAACCAGGTCCCTAGGTCTAAGGTCAAGGTCACACTTAGAGGTGAAAGGTCAAATTCAAGAATATCTTTGTCAGCAGCATTTCTTTTTCATGCATGGCTGCAGGAATTTTGATGTTACTTGGCAAAAATATTCACCAACAATAGCTACCCTTGTTTTTAGAATTACTTCCCTTTGTTGTTACTATAAATAGCTTATATTGTAACTTTTTTATTACTGGCCGTAGAAAAAAATCGAGACCACTTTTCTGTGGTACAACATGCATGTTACATCCAATATTTAGGTGTATTTTGATCTATCTCTACTTGGTAAGTAGTTAGTCCTTTTGACAGCTGGCGGCTCGACATGTTTCACGTGAGCATCTAGTTTAAATATGACGGCAGATTACTTTACCATAGCGGACCTTGGATAAACAATGAAATAGCTATACATGGGTGAAAAGTTTCTGATAGATTTTCACTTGCAATTTCAATAGCCCCAACATGTTAGAATGAAAGGGTCTGCTTCTCTAACTCGCCCCTCCCTGCTGACTTTGCCAATGCATACGTTCTGTCATTTTGTACATGTACCTGTAAATAAACATGTACTGAAATTTGTTTTTGAAACGATGGAGGGAAGTCATTTATAGAAGGATTGCATGGCGACATGCACAATTTATCCCTCTCTCCCTGACCGGCCAGACAGGATATTTTTTGGGTGACTGTTCCTTTCAATGTAAAATATCATTAATCAACACCATTCTTAAAGAGCATACCGGTACACAGAAATCAATGCTAAATGTTTATTACATTTTGTGTATTCCTGGTTTTTATGATATTTTATTAAAGAAATGATATTTGATTTATAGTAAAGTTTGTTTGTTATACTGTGGATATAGCGAAAATCCGGATATAAGAAATATATCTTATTCTCTGCCCGAGATTCTTCCTTTATTTTACTTTTCTTATGAAAATGTTATATGAATATAACAAACTCCGGATAATGATTAAAAGTCCCAATGAGTTCGTTATAAACAAAGTTACCTGTATGTCCTTTACTTTTCTATTGATTCAGTGTCCAGTGCCAGTGATATTAGGTTAATGTACCAAAAATATACTTGATATTTTCTGAAACAGTCTTTATTTAAGTGACGGTCTTATTGCATATTGCTTTAGGTTTTGTTAACTTTGTGTGTTGTCCGCAGCTTTTAAACCCCTAAATATACATGCAGTCACCCAGTACATTTTGGACTTGATTTTATGTTGATTGTTAAACAAGACTTATTTGCCAATAAATAGTGTGCATTGTTGAATAAGATCACAATTAAGTGACAGATTTTTATCATAGTCTGCATTTGAATCAGAAAGGCGGAAATTAATTGTTGTTTTATTGCCTTAGGCACTTACTTAAGCCTTTGCATCAATTTCCCCCTTATCAGTATATTATGTAAGATTACATAACAAAGATATGACTGAGTGATCATAAAGTACACTATAGTCCAATTTTGAGCACTGAACCATGAATTTACTAAGATCTTATTGTAATTAGTTTAGTTTATACTTACTGTAATTCAATATTCAAGGTCAAAAATCAGGCTATACTGAAGAACTATTGGTCAGCGGGACGCTTTTTTATTTTATATTAGCACCATTTGTTCAGTTTTATTAAAATGCATTCTAACAGCTTTATTTCATAATCAGTTGATTGAACTGCAGTTGGAATTGAAGAATTATTTTTGGAAGTTTCTGATTGAAAATCATTTTTGGAAGTTTAAAAGCTAAACTGAAGAAGTGTTGTTCTATGGGAAATTTTGAATAAATATCAAGTAGTAAAGTCCTTTTAAATAAGTTCCAAGTTAGACATATGTAAAAATATGACAATCTTTTATTTTATTTAAATAACAGTTCAGTCATTCATACAATTTAAATCCAGATATGTTTAAGAGTCTCAAAGAATTAGAATTGTCTAGTATTTCACTAAGTACACAAATTTTAAACATATAGTAAGTATTTTGTTTGAATCTATAAAATGCTGCTGTCACTTAACGGAGTTTAATAATATTAAAAATAAAATTTTAACAATAAATCACACAAAATAAAATATTTTACTTCAAAATGTTGGCCTGGCAGCCAGAATCAGCCTTAAGCTAGAAAAAAGTACTAGTTTATACTAATTGATTTAACTCAATTGTGAAGAAAGCTTGAAGCTAATATCGAGTCACTCTCGAGTCCGCTTCCTGTAAAAGCCAGTACTGGTGTCATATGAGAAGGTACAGTCGTACACCACCGCTCTCCTCAAAAAGTCATTGTTTGAGAATAGTGACATAAATAAAAAAATCAGTGATATACTAGTTATTAAAAAAGGTTTGATACCGGTAATTAAAGCTTGCCCTGTTGAAACTATGAGAACAGTTCAAGTACAGATTTTTTAATAGATGTTTAGAATGGTTGTGGTGACATATATTTTAATGTTCAAGAACTGTTCTTATAATATCCTAGAAGAATTCAACTATTCCTAAACGTAATAAAACAGTTTTGCAGGGGTAAACAATTAAACTATTTCTTTAATCAGAAATTGCAAATGGCTTTGAGTTACTTGAAAATTTTTGACATTTAGCAAACATTACAAGTTTGAATAAATTACTTTACTTGAATACTGAAATAAATTGCATTAAACAAATCCCAATACACTACGTAGACAATCTACTGTAAATCCTGTACATTCTGATATCTGAGTCAACATATTTGTTAAACAGCATAACCATTTTTGCCAACCGCTTATGAAAGCTCAATATAGGTGTCCAAATGATGGTTCGGTGTATGTGCGTGCGTCCGTTCTTGTGAGCGAGCGTGCGTCCGTCTGAGTTTAATTTGTCTGGGCTGTAACTTATCCATGGATCAAGGGATTCTTAAATAACTTGGCACACATGTTCAACATCATGAGACGGACTGTCATGCGCATGAACCAGGTCCCTAAATATAAGGTCAAGGTCACAATTAGAAATTAAAGGTCACACTCAGGAATGACTGTCTGGAGCATTTCTTCTTTATGCGTGAAATGATTTTGATGCTACTTGGCACAAATGTTCACCCCACCATGAGACGGAGTGTCATGCGCAAGAATCAGGTCCCTAGGTCTAAGGTCAAGGTCACACGTAGAGGTTATAGGTCAAACTCAAGAATGATGGTCAGGAGCATTTCTTCTTTATGTATAAAAAGGATTTTGTTGTTATTTGGCACAAATGTTAACAACCATGAGAAGGAGTGTCATGCGCAAGAACCAGGTCCCTAGGTCTAAGGTCAAGGTCACACTTAGAGGTGAAAGGTCAAATTCAGGAATATCTTTGTCTGCAGCATTTCTTCTTCATGCATGGCTCCAGGGATTTTAATGTAACTTGACACCACCATGAGCTACCCTTGTTTTAAGAATTACTTCCCTTTGTTGTTACTAGAAATAGCTTATACTGTAACTGTTTTATTAATCGCCGTAGAGAAAAATCAAGACTACTTTTATGTGGTACAACATGCATGTTACATCCAATATTTAGGTGTGTTTTGACCTATATCCATTTGGTAAGGAGTTAGTCCTTTTGACAGCTGGCGGGGTCGACATGTTGCACATGGGCATCTAGCTTAATTTTTAGCAATTTGCTTACACTTTTGCCTCTTATGCAGATCAAAACCATGTAGTCTGATCATAACCTGCACTGCTAACTATTCAGTCAGTAAATTTTCAGTATGTGTATCAGTTATTAATTGTAAGATTTAATACAAAATGCAATTGCTAATCTTTCTTTTTAATTTGTTGAAGAAAAACGTGTCATGTACGTACAGTGAAGAGGGAAGTTCAATAGACCAAGACATGAAAACAACACTTGTTAACTGAAGGATTATGTGGAGATGGCTGTATCAGTTTAGAAGATGAAGTTCTTTTTTGATTCATCAAATTACCTTGGTGATGAGACTTGACATCATATGCTTAATAGTAGATTTTCCAGTTTCAATGGAAAAAACAAAACAGGAGAACAAAAGCATCAACTGAAAAGAATTGATAATTGAGGTGAAACAATAAGACACTTGACACTTGATGTATTAACAACATGCAGTTAACATTAAAGAAGAACTTTGCTGAGTTTACTTAAGTTTGGAATTCATGTACATTGATTTTTTGAAGATAAGGAAAGAACAACAGTTAAATCAGCAAATTGATAGGCAACAAGAAGCATCATTTGGCCAGACTGTTGAACATTCATATTGGATAAATTCCCAAGTTGCAGCTGAAGTGATAATGCTACACTAGCTATGATTTTTTTTTTTTTTTTTGAGAGAAGTCATTGAAACTCTAGAACAGTAGCTGATGATGGTGAATTAAGCACGCGAAGTAACCTTAGTAATTTATATTAATGATTATAATCACAGCATGATGAATGCAAGCTCAAAAATCAAGGTCGCAGTTGGAAAACAAATAAACACATGAGAACTTATTGAATATGTTCAGGTTGTGACATTTTAATGCATTGAGAGATTTTGAATTGATTTGGACAATGCAGAAAATTGATGCAGTACTTCAGCAATATAGAATACTATTTAGTACTGCAGTACATACAGTATTGATTAATACAGATCTAGAGTACTACAGTGACATTAATAACAATGCTATTGGTTGCTCAGATGAGCAACTTAAATGGAACTCAGTTCTCTTGAAGAATGAATCTACATTGCAGCTTTCAGTCATAATCTTCTTGTGTATGAAAAACAAAAATAATAAATAGGAAAAACTGAAAGAACAGGACTGTTAATTGTAGTGGCTAATTTTTATACAGTCGCCTTCAAAACAATTTACCAATGTCTCGGCCTGGGGAAACGTTTTCTATATCCCAGTTGCACAAAGTGTAATGGGGTATACTGGATTCAGCTTTATATATATCTCCAAAACCCCTTATCACAATTTAATGATATTTCACAAAGTAATAAATACCATGCCTAGTTGGACTTGGTCAATGTTTTGGGTCACTACGTCAAGGTCACAGGTGTTTAAGATAATTAGATATCGTGCACTCTGATTTTCCAAACCCTCTGGTCAAAATAATGTTACACAGAAGAAATAAGTAACATGCCTACATTCGTTGTGCATAGTCCAATTATAAGCATCAAATGTGATATAAATTAAGAATACTGTGTCAGGTATGACGTTCAGGGATGGGGGTTTTGGGGGTATTCATCACCTTTAGTGATAGTTCTATTTTATTATGCTACCTGGAGGTGGTGGTGGGGGGGGCATTGTATAATGCTTTGTCTATGGTTTGTCCCTCATTTGTTCCAGACCTATTTTACAGCAACTTCTGGCGTGTTCCATTTGATCGATTATTTTTCACAGAGTTATACAATGTACTGTATTGAATAGATAGAACTCCGTTGGTTTCCATCTTTTTTCTCAACATGTTAAAATAGGAGATATGTGGAATGTCGGCAACTTCCAAAGTGATTATTTTCCATAGACTTATGTATTTTAGTGTTTTTCTGCCTGTAAATCATTGTGAAAATCTTTGTCAGCTCCATTTCTCAACAGTCAATGATTGAAATTTATCAGTACTTAGTAGGAAAGTTCAATATTTAAAGAAGATGCACATATAATCAGCATGCCCCCGTATGGTTATGAACAAACTCCCTTTATTATTTTATTTGTTTTACTGCAAAAGTGAGCGAGTTATTGTAGATAATAAGTGATGCAAGCTTTTTTAACAACAACGGTAGCATTTTAAGTACAAGTGTTGCCTTACAAGAAATACATTTATCTGATTTTAGTGAAACTCACATAATTATAAAAACAAATTATGTTTTCAAGAATGACCCTGTGTAACTCCATATGAGATACAGTGCCGGCTACATAGACCAAAAGTCTATGAAGCCGTATCCGGCTACCTTACCACTGCCTTCGTTTAAATGCCTTGAGATTAAATCCAAAGTTAAAAGTGATACATGCCTTAATTCTAGTTTTAGCTAAATGGTAGAGCTGCTATGGGGCAGTAATTGTGCGTTTGCAGCAATACAAGAGTCATGGGTTTGATCACTTCAATGCCAAATTAAGAAAGAAGTATCCTTATGGCAAGTTAGGCAAGATATTTTAGATACTTCTACATGCAACAATTAATGCACATCTCTTTTCGGGGTTGAGTCCATGTGTTCCGTGTGTAATGAGTAGGGGTGTGCGATAAGACCGGTATATTGCAATTCCCTTGAGATTCGATATATTCCGGTATGGTCACAGCCTGTACTGTGGTACGTTCAAGTACGTGAAAAGCTGCAATTTCTCTGTCCTTTCTTAGCCGCGTGCTTTTTCTGTGACGGCAATGACAGACAGTAACTAATAACTGTCGGTATATAATTCAGTCGTTAGAAAAATAGACTTTAATGCCCTTTGCCAAAGGAAGTGTGTATACTTCAAAGTAAATTTTATTTAAGAAGTAATTAATGTGTCCCTGTATTTGTTGTTCAATAAAACACAGTCAGGAGTTCAAATGCGTAGTAATTTTTAGAAAATGAGTTCATAGTACGAGTGATTTAATTTTTTGCATTTGAACGACTATTTTATTTATGAAATAACATCCGTTCAAGCACTGTTCATCGTTTAATTAACAGTGATTTGGAACACTAATACACAGAAATTAGCCACAAAGGCCGAAAGCCTGATTGGTTTTTAATTATAGACGATTACAATGCTGAGAAGAATTTTATTTTGATTCTAACATGACGGTGAATTAATTCAAAGTGTTTTCTATGCGAACACTCATTTAACGTCTTGCGGTGCAATATGATGTCATGTTTACAGAATATCGGTTCCTGCATTGTTTATGGTTTAATATAGCGTAATTTTTCAACTCTTTGTATATAGAGACAAAACAGTGAGTCATTTTAGAATAAACAATACAATGTTGGCACATATTTATTATTACAATTTTTTTCTTACACGTCTTTATTCAACTTGCAGCAGAACATCATTGTAACTTGAAAACACGAAATGCAACTGGACGGCTTGTTTACATAGTAAAACTCTTGATATATTACTATACGTTTTGCAATTTATCAGGATATGAAAAGTCTAGCAACAGCGATTCCTATAGTAGTTAGTCTCGAGAGCGATTATATTGTTATCAAGAATATGGAAATTTTGTACATGCATACATTAAAGAATCTATGTTTATTGAGCCAAAAGCATGGCCATAAATGGTCTCAACTGCCGAAGTTATAGTTTTATTTTGATAACTGAAATCATATGATCGATCAGGTTTAATTTAATTAAATGTATATCTACTGGTTATAAATTGTTCATAATAACATAATAGGGACATTGGAGGTGCTGAATTATTTCTATCTATCACAAGACCTTCCCCTCGTTCTCCATCTTTAGGGATATGTACCCACTTATTTTACAATGGTTATGATGAAAACGCGGAAGTAATGATGTAACAGGCTGGTGGTAGTTATACTTTGTTTTTGAAAATAAGAAACAAAAAAACAATCTTAATCTGACCACATTATAAACTTAACATCTATAATTCTACTCGCGATTTTCAAGTTTGTACGGATAGGCCTAATTTTACCAAAAATTCAGATAGTGGAACCATGAGCTACCCTTGTTTTAAGAATTACTTCCCTTTGTTGTTACTAGAAATAGCTTATACTGTAACTGTTTTATTAATCGCCGTAGAGAAAAATCAAGACTACTTTTATGTGGTACAACATGCATGTTACATCCAATATTTAGGTGTGTTTTGACCTATATCCATTTGGTAAGGAGTTAGTCCTTTTGACAGCTGGCGGGGTCGACATGTTGCACATGGGCATCTAGCTTAATTTTTAGCAATTTGCTTACACTTTTGCCTCTTATGCAGATCAAAACCATGTAGTCTGATCATAACCTGCACTGCTAACTATTCAGTCAGTAAATTTTCAGTATGTGTATCAGTTATTAATTGTAAGATTTAATACAAAATGCAATTGCTAATCTTTCTTTTTAATTTGTTGAAGAAAAACGTGTCATGTACGTACAGTGAAGAGGGAAGTTCAATAGACCAAGACATGAAAACAACACTTGTTAACTGAAGGATTATGTGGAGATGGCTGTATCAGTTTAGAAGATGAAGTTCTTTTTTGATTCATCAAATTACCTTGGTGATGAGACTTGACATCATATGCTTAATAGTAGATTTTCCAGTTTCAATGGAAAAAACAAAACAGGAGAACAAAAGCATCAACTGAAAAGAATTGATAATTGAGGTGAAACAATAAGACACTTGACACTTGATGTATTAACAACATGCAGTTAACATTAAAGAAGAACTTTGCTGAGTTTACTTAAGTTTGGAATTCATGTACATTGATTTTTTTGAAGATAAGGAAAGAACAACAGTTAAATCAGCAAATTGATAGGCAACAAGAAGCATCATTTGGCCAGACTGTTGAACATTCATATTGGATAAATTCCCAAGTTGCAGCTGAAGTGATAATGCTACACTAGCTATGATTTTTTTTTTTTTTTTTTGAGAGAAGTCATTGAAACTCTAGAACAGTAGCTGATGATGGTGAATTAAGCACGCGAAGTAACCTTAGTAATTTATATTAATGATTATAATCACAGCATGATGAATGCAAGCTCAAAAATCAAGGTCGCAGTTGGAAAACAAATAAACACATGAGAACTTATTGAATATGTTCAGGTTGTGACATTTTAATGCATTGAGAGATTTTGAATTGATTTGGACAATGCAGAAAATTGATGCAGTACTTCAGCAATATAGAATACTATTTAGTACTGCAGTACATACAGTATTGATTAATACAGATCTAGAGTACTACAGTGACATTAATAACAATGCTATTGGTTGCTCAGATGAGCAACTTAAATGGAACTCAGTTCTCTTGAAGAATGAATCTACATTGCAGCTTTCAGTCATAATCTTCTTGTGTATGAAAAACAAAAATAATAAATAGGAAAAACTGAAAGAACAGGACTGTTAATTGTAGTGGCTAATTTTTATACAGTCGCCTTCAAAACAATTTACCAATGTCTCGGCCTGGGGAAACGTTTTCTATATCCCAGTTGCACAAAGTGTAATGGGGTATACTGGATTCAGCTTTATATATATCTCCAAAACCCCTTATCACAATTTAATGATATTTCACAAAGTAATAAATACCATGCCTAGTTGGACTTGGTCAATGTTTTGGGTCACTACGTCAAGGTCACAGGTGTTTAAGATAATTAGATATCGTGCACTCTGATTTTCCAAACCCTCTGGTCAAAATAATGTTACACAGAAGAAATAAGTAACATGCCTACATTCGTTGTGCATAGTCCAATTATAAGCATCAAATGTGATATAAATTAAGAATACTGTGTCAGGTATGACGTTCAGGGATGGGGGTTTTGGGGGTATTCATCACCTTTAGTGATAGTTCTATTTTATTATGCTACCTGGAGGTGGTGGTGGGGGGGGGGCATTGTATAATGCTTTGTCTATGGTTTGTCCCTCATTTGTTCCAGACCTATTTTACAGCAACTTCTGGCGTGTTCCATTTGATCGATTATTTTTCACAGAGTTATACAATGTACTGTATTGAATAGATAGAACTCCGTTGGTTTCCATCTTTTTCTCAACATGTTAAAATAGGAGATATGTGGAATGTCGGCAACTTCCAAAGTGATTATTTTCCATAGACTTATGTATTTTAGTGTTTTTCTGCCTGTAAATCATTGTGAAAATCTTTGTCAGCTCCATTTCTCAACAGTCAATGATTGAAATTTATCAGTACTTAGTAGGAAAGTTCAATATTTAAAGAAGATGCACATATAATCAGCATGCCCCCGTATGGTTATGAACAAACTCCCTTTATTATTTTATTTGTTTTACTGCAAAAGTGAGCGAGTTATTGTAGATAATAAGTGATGCAAGCTTTTTTAACAACAACGGTAGCATTTTAAGTACAAGTGTTGCCTTACAAGAAATACATTTATCTGATTTTAGTGAAACTCACATAATTATAAAAACAAATTATGTTTTCAAGAATGACCCTGTGTAACTCCATATGAGATACAGTGCCGGCTACATAGACCAAAAGTCTATGAAGCCGTATCCGGCTACCTTACCACTGCCTTCGTTTAAATGCCTTGAGATTAAATCCAAAGTTAAAAGTGATACATGCCTTAATTCTAGTTTTAGCTAAATGGTAGAGCTGCTATGGGGCAGTAATTGTGCGTTTGCAGCAATACAAGAGTCATGGGTTTGATCACTTCAATGCCAAATTAAGAAAGAAGTATCCTTATGGCAAGTTAGGCAAGATATTTTAGATACTTCTACATGCAACAATTAATGCACATCTCTTTTCGGGGTTGAGTCCATGTGTTCCGTGTGTAATGAGTAGGGGTGTGCGATAAGACCGGTATATTGCAATTCCCTTGAGATTCGATATATTCCGGTATGGTCACAGCCTGTACTGTGGTACGTTCAAGTACGTGAAAAGCTGCAATTTCTCTGTCCTTTCTTAGCCGCGTGCTTTTTCTGTGACGGCAATGACAGACAGTAACTAATAACTGTCGGTATATAATTCAGTCGTTAGAAAAATAGACTTTAATGCCCTTTGCCAAAGGAAGTGTGTATACTTCAAAGTAAATTTTATTTAAGAAGTAATTAATGTGTCCCTGTATTTGTTGTTCAATAAAACACAGTCAGGAGTTCAAATGCGTAGTAATTTTTAGAAAATGAGTTCATAGTACGAGTGATTTAATTTTTTGCATTTGAACGACTATTTTATTTATGAAATAACATCCGTTCAAGCACTGTTCATCGTTTAATTAACAGTGATTTGGAACACTAATACACAGAAATTAGCCACAAAGGCCGAAAGCCTGATTGGTTTTTAATTATAGACGATTACAATGCTGAGAAGAATTTTATTTTGATTCTAACATGACGGTGAATTAATTCAAAGTGTTTTCTATGCGAACACTCATTTAACGTCTTGCGGTGCAATATGATGTCATGTTTACAGAATATCGGTTCCTGCATTGTTTATGGTTTAATATAGCGTAATTTTTCAACTCTTTGTATATAGAGACAAAACAGTGAGTCATTTTAGAATAAACAATACAATGTTGGCACATATTTATTATTACAATTTTTTTCTTACACGTCTTTATTCAACTTGCAGCAGAACATCATTGTAACTTGAAAACACGAAATGCAACTGGACGGCTTGTTTACATAGTAAAACTCTTGATATATTACTATACGTTTTGCAATTTATCAGGATATGAAAAGTCTAGCAACAGCGATTCCTATAGTAGTTAGTCTCGAGAGCGATTATATTGTTATCAAGAATATGGAAATTTTGTACATGCATACATTAAAGAATCTATGTTTATTGAGCCAAAAGCATGGCCATAAATGGTCTCAACTGCCGAAGTTATAGTTTTATTTTGATAACTGAAATCATATGATCGATCAGGTTTAATTTAATTAAATGTATATCTACTGGTTATAAATTGTTCATAATAACATAATAGGGACATTGGAGGTGCTGAATTATTTCTATCTATCACAAGACCTTCCCCTCGTTCTCCATCTTTAGGGATATGTACCCACTTATTTTACAATGGTTATGATGAAAACGCGGAAGTAATGATGTAACAGGCTGGTGGTAGTTATACTTTGTTTTTGAAAATAAGAAACAAAAAAACAATCTTAATCTGACCACATTATAAACTTAACATCTATAATTCTACTCGCGATTTTCAAGTTTGTACGGATAGGCCTAATTTTACCAAAAATTCAGATAGTGGAGAAACACATGTGGCGCATGCGCATTTTCTACCCCGGAAAAAAACGGCAAAAACGGAGGAACTCGCTTTTCACGCATGCGCATTTGATACCCCGGGGGAAAAACGGGAAAAACGCAGGAACTCGCTGTTCACGCATGTGCAGTGCAACGAGCCGTTTTATTTCACGGGGCGGGCAGAAAAACGCGTTTGTTAAACGGTGCGAGCCGAAAAACGTCCCGTTTCGTAAACGGGCGAAAAACGGGCGCTGCTCGCGTTTTCCTGCCGAAAAACGGAACAAAAACGTGAGCGCCACTGTAACACCCATTTTACTATGTAAAGCGGGGGTTTAAACATGTCTGCGAACAACTAGTTAACTCAACTATTTAGTTCATTATCTAGTGTATATGTGCAGTGAAACATGTTCCGATATTGGTCAAGTCATATCCACTTAACGGAAGATGTCCCTGAAAATACAATTACTATATTTATCACATAAGTGTCTGATATCCGAGTGGACACATTACTTGTTTTCAGTTAAGCTCGCAGCCGAGTGAATCCTGGAATAAAATTAGCAGAAAAGTTTAAATTTTGTAAAAGTTACGAATTTGGCAGAATGAATAATAGAATACTATTCGCAGAAAACTATAATTTCAGACATGGGAGTTCCAGGTTTGCTTTCAAAACGTGACTCAAATGAATAGCAGATTAAAATAATCTCTTTGAAATCTTGTCCATGCGTCAGAAAATATTCCCGATGCTAAGTAATTGTAGTATACTGAAAGGATAAAGAAACGCAGGGTAACAATATATGCAACAATTTCTTAAATGCTTGGCGTGAAATTTTGAAAACCGGTCAGACGACTATCTTGGTCACTGTGTACTCAATCCCGTACCTAAAGTTACTCGACCGTGTATTTCTCCGTGTCACTTGGAGAAAGTGATGAAAAGCACAAAAACACGTGCAGAATAATGATGAGAAGTTCGTCAAAACGTATTTATACAGATATTATTTCTATTTCTATATTTTATTTTCTGCGCGTGGGGAAAATAGAAAAGTCGGAAGAAGCTACTTCCAGGTCCGAAACTCCACCTTCTTTTTCGAATGCTTTAATCATATTAATGCACCCGAATTGACTATATAAATATACCATAGGCATATTAGAATAATTTGTAACACGGGATAATTATGTAAGCAAAAATCTTAATTCCTGTTGTGCTCTTATCGGACAACCTGACTGGATTGAGACTGGGTTGCTTACCATTTCCCCATCTAAACACTGAATGCTTTTGCCCGATATTGCATATTTTCATGTTATGTAGATTCCATTAACACGGATTTGAATATCTCCTATTAACTTACCACTGAATAACAGTATCAGCCTCGGCACAAAGGCTTTGTCTTTCGTAGGACTGGTATCAAGGCTGATATTTTCGTCATTTTCCATTATAATGCATTGGACAAAACTTAAACATGCCGATTACCGACCTCCTTTTGCACCGACAAGGTTGATTGGATAATAAGAAAACTACGACTATTGGCGAAAAATGCAGGTGATAAATATGCTGGAATTGACCGTGTTTTATCCAGAGCACGACATGTAGCCTAATGATAAATGCTTTTGTTTGTATATGTGCTTTCTATCATCCTCGTTCAAGGCTTAAAGCGGTACGACCCTTAATGATAAATGCGCTTGCACAGTTCACGTTTAGCAACTACACGTTGAGATAACAATTGCACGGTTCCCTACACGCTGCACGCTGGGCATGCTCACTAGCAATTGAACTTTTTCTTACACGCTGCACCCTGCATGCTGGACATGCGCAGTAACATGTTTTCGTTAACCGTAAAGACGATCGTGTCTGACACGCGTGCAACAAACTTTTTCACGCAAACACGGGAAACTTACACGCAGGTGCCACTGTTATGAGTACCGTTGGTCCATATACCAACTGCAGTGCATGTATATTTCATGCACCCTATATAGGCAATTAAGTCAAATTTGAAAATGTTAAATGAGCATAATGAAACTGTGAACAGTTTTGACGTGTTCTTCGCAAAGTTTGGTGAAAGAGGCAACATTCATCTTTTAAAATTTACAAACTTTTCAGAAAAGGCCATTTTCTAAATTCTTACAGAGCCTTATCTTTACAATGTTATGTTTTTATTAATTTACATATCACCGTAGTTAGATATTATTTATAATAAATGGTTGAGTACTTAAGATTGCTTAAAGAGATTGAAAGGTGTCTCTCAAGTAGAAGTATTCAACAAGTTCTGAAAGTGCTATACATAGACAATCAACTACAGTCGCACTTTCTAAAAAAATGGATTAAGTATATCACAACACACTCTCGAGTTTAAATTTATTAAACGGTTATTAGCAATCTTTATGATTCATATCTTATATTAGTTTCCATTTGTATCGGCAAGATTGACTTACATATTCACCTTATCTACGAAAATGCATTTGATTACATGAAGTAACTGATTTCCTTATCTAGATTTTCTATGAAACATTTGTATTAACAGAATGGGCTACAACAAATAAGTCATGACCTTTCCTTTGAGTTGAGGTTTCTACGCAGCAACATATTTAATAATTTCACACACAGACATTTAAACAAGAATAAACGATTGAATATATTAGAATATGTATGCTACTTGAATGGAAATGCCACACTAAATATATAATATCTCGAAGAAAACGCGATCAATTGTTGCTACTATTCATGTACATATTGTAAGTGATATTGCATCAATTCCTGAGCGCACAGCATATTTAAGATACGTGCAGTAAATTTGAGAAAGACATAATAACTATGCAAAAACATTTGCAGCTTACATTAATAATACCAGTGGACATGGCATTTGTCTACTACATGTTTGTCTCAAATACTTTGATGTTTGAATAATTTGATAATATAAAGGACGCCTTAAATTCCATTCCATTCCTTTGCAGATGTGTTGGTATTAATAATATTGCTAGTTTTATGCTACATGGGAATAACGTACTGGATATTTCTTTGATGACATGCTTCACGCCTTAGCTCAAGGAAAGGTAAATTTTAAAACAATTCAATGTTTGTATTATTGCGTTAAAATGATTGTTCTTATTGCTTAGTATGGTAGATATGTGATAAAAAAGGGAAAATGCAATGTATTTCGTTCAGAAGGACATTGCTAGGTGGCCGATAGACTTTTGGTCTATTAGCTGACTCTGTATTATGATTTCATCATAGGCTCTTTTTCTTGCTGTTTTCAACTATAATATTGATTTTTTATCAAGATTAGAAGTGGACAAATCCACGAAAAACTTATTATCGTTTAACAAACTCATAAAAGATGACAAATTAACCTTCAGTTGCATGACGCTATATGAAGTTAAAAAACTGGAATGTCATGTGATTAAAACTGTCGGATCAATGATATGAGAAAGCTTATCAGAGTAATTTTGTTACTCGAAATTATCTTATACCAGTGAAACTCTCATGTATTCGAGAATGACCTTGCGTAACTCCATACGAGATACAGTGCCGGTCTCCTAGAACAAAAGTCTATGAAACTGTGTCTAGCTACCTAAAAACTGCCTTTTTGGCCCTCTGTTTTAGTATTAGCTAAATGGTAGAGCTGCTATGTCGAAGGAGATATCGCCCTGACATCACTCGTCCAGATTGATAAGATTGCTGGTGGTCAATAACAGTTAAGGAGCGGATCAGTGGTATAGTTGTTATCGCAGATTCGATCCCCTGCTCCTCCACTAACATATCAGACTAATGTTTTTTCGGATGAGACCTAAAACCGAGGTAGGATGTGGGATCGGTGCTGTACATCGGACATATTAAAGATCCAGTGGGCGTCTCTGGAACGAGAAGAGTTTTGTATCTTGCACTATCAACCGAAACCTAAAATATCTGAAACTATTCTTGGAGCGTTGGTCAGATGGATTATTCAATACCAAAGATTAAAACTCATACACTCCACATTTGTTTACAATATTTATGTATGGGAAGGGAGTGTTTGATTCTTTTTTTAATTTCTTTGCTTTTAAAAGGATTCTCAAAATTCAAAAGTTCTGAAATACTCTTTATACTCATATTTTCATATCAAATATTTAAAAAAAAACTTAATTTTTTCATAACGGCATATGTTGCTGTTATAACCTTAGCTATAAACAGTGTAAGTTACAGCTCGCGATTTTGAAAAATGTAAAAATGAAATTGTAAATAATGATTATATTGTGCGTTTTATTAGCTTTTCAGTGGTATAAAACTTGTTTAAATATGTTTTGTTTGAGAATGTTACAGCCGCTTAGAAAACAACACGAACAGTACAAACATATGGACTACCGACCGCTGCCCACCGGAGTTTTGTCTGTTAGGTAATACGGCATTTTGTTTGAAAACAAGATCATTCGTATATAACAAGTGGGGCAATACTTTTTGAATACTTCCACGTGCGACATCGCCCGTCTCTCTTCGAGGTTTATTCCATCTGTAGTGAGTCTCTAGAGCGATTAAGTTGTAACAAAGAACATATAAATTTAGTATAAATCAAACAATTTTGGCAAACTTACTGAATAGATTTGCTAAGTTCGATAAAACAGTGACACAAACTGTTCGTATTGTGTGTGTTCAGCTAAAATCGTTATAATAAGCCAAAGAGTCAAAGGTCAACAGTACGGGTCCACCTGTAAAACCAAATTAAAAATTAACAGTAAATATTAATGATTCAGATAAAATTTTACAAAAAAATCCCCATTTTATGTACATTTTACTAAACAAGACAGTTCCATATCAAATGTAGAATTAATTCAAATTAGCACTTTTAAAACTGTTTTGAAATCAATCGGAATAAATCAAACATTTTTTTTTTCATTTAGAATTAATCCAATTGGATTCTTCCCAATTGAAATGAATCCAATTGAGTTAGTTCCAATATTGAATGTTGAATAATTCCAACTAGAATGGTAGAAATTCCAAATTAGAACGCCCAATTAGAAGTCAGATTTCCAATTGGCGTGTCCGATTGGAAATATATTCCTAGTGGAAACATCCAATTTGAATGAGATGAGAGTTTTAATGGAATTCTAAAATCCAACTGGAATATTTATGTTCCAATATCTTTTAGAATTTATAATTTTTGTGTTTGTCTTTATAAGTTATTGAACGAAATGTAGAAAATATCTATTAAATGTAAAATACAATAAACCAACATACTTATTTTAAGAATAATTAGTATAGTTTTCAATGTAGGTTTTGAAAAAATTTAGAATTCCGAAAACTCGCTGGAACGTGTTCTATTTGAAATGTACTAGAAGTATACATACAGGTATATTCGAAGAATACGGATGTCCGTATATGTCTTGAAAACATACTGGATTCCAGTATACTAGATGTTCCATATACGGGTTCGTATACGAGGTCGGTATACTACGCAAGTATGCCCCGTACACTCCCGAATATCAAAAAAAAATACGGGGACAGCGGGAGCATTTGGACAACAGGGAGCATCGAAAGAAGCAGCAAAGAGCGTTGAGGGGACAACCAACATAGTTTTGGGACAGCACGGAGCATTGGGACAGCAGGAGGCGGCAGGGACAGCAGAGAAAGTTTGATGACAGCGATCAGGAGGGACAGCAAAGAGCGTTGTGGGACAAGGAATAGGAGGGACAGCAGGGAGCATTGGTGCAACGGCAGGGAGCGTTTTAGGACAAGAAATGGGAGGGAAAGCAAGGAACATTAGGGCAGTAGCAATGAGCGTTTGGGGATATAATTGAGCGTTTGGGGACAAAAGGGTGCGAGGAAGGACACGAGGGAGCATCGGGGACATCATAGGCGTCGGGTACATCAGGGAGCATAGGGGCAACAGCAGGGAGTTTTGGGGGACATCAATTAACGTTTGAGGAAAGTGAGTGCATGGGGGACACATGGAGCGTGGATGACAGCTGGCAGGGAGCGGGTAGGATAGAGGTGAGCATGGGGGCAGCGGGACAGCAAAGACATTAGGGACAGAAGATAAGTGGAAGGAATAACAAGAAACGTTGGGGATTGCATGTGAACGGGAGGGGCAACATGGAGCAAGGGGACTGCATGGACGGATCCTATAGCAGGGAGCATTGTGACGGCAGCAGGGAGTGTTTTGGGACAGCGAACGTGTTGGGGACAACATGGAGCATGGGGACAGCAGGGAGGGAGCGGGTGGAACAGTAGAGAGTGTTATGAGACAGGGAACGCTAGGGATCAGGGAGCAGGAGGGACAGAAGGGAGCTGGAACAGCCAGTAATGATCGGTAGGGACAAAAGGGATGTCACGGGACAGAACGGAACGTTTGAGGACAGGAAGCAGGAGGCACAGAAGGAAGGTTTGGGGCAGCAGGGGGAGTTATGTGACATAATTGAACGTTATGAGACAGCAGGATGCATGGGATGACAGCAGGGGAGGGGGCAGCAGGTAGCGGAAGCAACAGCAGGATGGGTTGTTGGGACACCAGGGAGAGGAATGGACAGCGTTAAGCGTAGGGGATAGCATGTACGGGAGGGACAACATGGTGCGTGCTGGGACAGAAAGCGTTAGAGACCGGGAGCGGCAGGGACAGTCTTGAGCGTGGAGCAGCATCAGGGAGCGTTGGGACATAGGCAGACGCTTTGTGGTGAAGGAAAGACAGAAGGGGTGTGTGGGACAACAGGAAGAATGGTTGACAGGGTACGGGAGGGCCAGCAGAAAGCATAAGGTCAGAAAACGAGAGGGGGCAGCGTTGATGGATAGTTTGGTGCGGTAGAAACAGCAGGGAACATGGGGACAGAAGCAGGGAGCATACTACATTTCAGGACAGCAGAGAGCCTGAAGGAACAGCAGCGAACACGGGGGCAGCAGGGACCGTGCGGGACAAAGGGAGGGATAGAACTTGGGAGATAACATGGAAAGTCATCATCTGGAGGCAATACATATTTTTACCACTTCGGGCATTGTATCCTCCGGGGAGAAAGCTAAATTATATAACCTATGGACAATACCATGGCGTAAAGCGTATAGGATATAAACGGGTCCGATGGGTACACCATACCTTTGCAGGTAACCATAACTATGCGTACAAATAAATCACGTTAGACAAGATAATCAACGATTACTGAAACAAAGTAATCCATATGGCATTTGAGAAATATTTAAATATTTATATTTAAATTACAACAAATTCAGCTACTTGGACATTTACGACATTTTGAAAACGAAATCATAATATGAAACAAAATAGCTTTCAAAATTATCTTACTGAAAAAGGATCAATCTACTGAAACCATTTACGAAATAAAATTTAAAAAAAACTTTCAAAAATATATCAATTTACCTTGATCAAGCTAAAGTAGAAACTTTATAATATCTCGAATGTAAACGTCGTAATACTGTCTGTGCAATTTTCTAATAGTTAGTCGTTTCTGAAATACTAAATCTCCCCGCCTGTCTATAAATTCACGGGGAAATCATAACCTCTGTGCAGACATGAAATGCACGAGTAAAATTTATGTCGGTTAAAAAAGTTGTATAATTTGAGATCCGTTATAGTGGTCTCAGTAAAATTGTTATACAACAACCAAAAATATGAACATATAACTTTCTTATTATTGAACCGACATGAAGGAGAAATACATGAAAATAAACGAAACTCAATGCTAGAAACAATGCTCTTACTTTTATAGAAACAGTCTTGCAATTAACACAATAATCCAAACTTTACAAAACCAATGATAACATTGCTGTCACTATCTTTATATGAAAATCAAGGCCCGTGTGTCAACTTTGTGACACACGTCCTCCCTATGATAAAATATTTTATACTTGTTTTTTTAAAACACAAAGTGATAGGACAGCATTTGTAAAACTGCCTCTGTACAATGTATCTTACAGTCACCATTGGATATATCAAACAACACAAGCGCTCTTTTTTGAATGACGTTAATTTTGACTGTATTTTGTTTGTAAAAATACCGCAAATATAGATTACTGCAGCTCATGTGACCGTCCTAAAGAAATTGTAGTTGTATGTGTTTGTTTAATGCCCGTTCCAACCGTAAATTGGTCTTTCTTTACGGCGGTTGGGGTAACCTAAACCATCGTTCCTGGGGAGAACAAGTACTACACTCCCATCTCCCGACTCAAACAACTGGACAACACGGGCGGACCCTAAAGAAACAACCGGCATTACTTTCAAACGGAGACAATGTAAGTTATGCCGGTTGTTTCTTTAGGGGTCCTATACTATGCAGTAAGAATTTGTGATAGTTTATGCTTGATCTGCACGACATTCACGATCTAAACAATTATGACTTGCACAAAACCACATGGGTACGAAACGTCTTACAGTCAAATGGGCAGTACAGTCAAATTTGAAAGTACTGGCATCGATGTACATGTTTACGTTATATATATATATATATCTGAACAGGCGCTATGAATGCTGCATTTTTATACAAGACAAGTAATATTTTATTTTTTGCATTTTTTATAAATAATCTGCACTAGTAAATTTGCAGTATTCTTTTTTTTAAATGGATGTCTCCTTTTCACGGCGCTTCTTTCTTTAAGTTCAATTCCGTCACATGCAATAGGGCGCATGTAAACTAACCTTAGGCGGCCGTGTCTTTGCACTAGGACACGCCATATATTACTTTTTAAGCGGTCCATTTTTCGAAAGTAGATACAACTCCTCCCTAGTAAAAAGTCTGTTGTTCTTATTATATGTATTATGTAAGTTTGGTTTCGATGTCCAGCTGCAAGCATTAGAACCCGTAAAATGTTACGCATGCTTTAGCGAATAATTTCGCACCTGCTTAGGAGGCGTGGTGACAGAGAGTGGTTGGGTGCAAAAGATGACACCTTGCACACTATATTTTATCCTATGAATGAGCCAAAAAGTATTGTTATTTTTTGCTACTAGAAGCTCTATGCCACTTTCACGGGTTATCTAGATAAGTGTTTGTTTGAACAAAAATGCGTACATTTCATGTATGCTAGACGCAAACTCCTGTGGTATTTTTTAAACAAAATTGAGAAAGAGTTTAGAAATATGACAATATAAAGCGAATTGAAGTTGTGCCTTTTATAATCTGTTTTCCTAGTGATTAAGCATCGGGACAGCGAAGTATTGAATGCTTTTTACGGATCTTTATTAAATACTAATACAGAGATATTGGTTAATCATTGAAAAGTTCGATATCATACTGTGCAGCTAGAGTTATTTTCGAGATTCAAGTTAAAAATATAAATCATGATTAAAAACATGTTTGTTAAAACTGCATACATGAATAACTTATTATTGTGTTTACTAATAGTAGGTTCATTCTTTGCAATTTTCATTTATTCAGAAACAAAGCCGGCAGCTGAAATCAGTAACAAATTGAAAAAAAGAAATTTTAGTGAAAACGATACTTCAATACACAATGATATACGATATGATTTAAGAATTATCGTATTAACATTTAACAGAGCATCATCTCTTCTAAGACTATTGAAGTCGGTAAACACTGCAGAATATGAATCTGACAAGGTGATACTTGAGGTATGGATTGATAGATCAGATCAAGGAAGAGTCGATCACTTAACACTTAAAACTGTGAGAACTTTTACATTTGTGCACGGTGACTTCAAGACACATATACATCCTAAAAAGGTGGGATTGATTGGACAATGGCTTCTTACATGGAATCCTGATTCTAAGAATAAAGAAATAGCTGTGATCTTAGAGGATGATTTAACACTCTCAAAGTATTTTTACAGATATCTTAAATCTGTCCATCAAAAGTATGATCACAGACACGATGTTAATGGTTATACACTGCAAGCTTCACAGATAACGTTCGACATTAAGAAAAACGCTAAGATCAAATGTCCTGGAAATAATACTGTATATCTTTATCCTGTTCTTGGCTCATGGGGATTCTCACCAAATAACAAGAACTGGAAACATTTTCTCGAATGGTATTGGTCTCCAAACGGGCGTGCGAAAACGAAGCCGTATATACCAGGACATCGGGCTACAGTTTGGTACAAAGACTTTGAGAAAGCAGGAATGATAGACACTATGTGGACAATTTGGCATATCTATCATGCCTGGAAATACAACGAATTTACGATGTATTTTAACTTTCAAGGTAAGTTGGTACAATCTTGTGATGTTTGGTGTGTTTTACCTAGTGGTGTGCAAGTACACTGTCAAAATATAACAGGAGTAACACGTGAAAACACGTGTTTATGACAAAATCTTACAAAATAATGTCTTTGTGTATTTACCTTATGTAAAATGTAAACCTTTGCCCTTTGCAATAGCTTAAACTCAATCATCACTTACCAAGCTTGTTTGACATTCATAAAACATGACATCTTTAGTTAAAACGCAATGTCACAATACTAAAAAATATCAAATTAATTTGTGTCAACAGCTGAATGTCAAAAAGCAAAGACATTTGCATTTAAAAAAGGTAACCTCCGACGTTTCTTCAATTAATACACATATGTTCAAAATACACTGTGACTTCGGATGCAACTTGTTTTAGATAAACTTATATAGGAACTATGAAAATAATTTTGTCGGAAAGCGCAAAACTGACATCGGAGATACTTGTAGTCGGTGGGTAGCATTAATAACCAAGTTTGTTCAAATCGCCCAATTAGGTCAGAATTAGCCCTTTCCGTGCAATCAATTATTGTACAAAATGCCTAATACCCGAAAGTTATTAATTATTTTGTCTTGTTAATTATTTATTTAGAGCGCGCATGTTCAAACTCTACCTCACAATCATAAACATAAATAATATGTCCTGAGCTGTAGTCCTATGAATAATCATTATACAACGAACATTGGAGGTAGGTTTTTATAGGCTGGAAAGTATTCTCTTTTTTTATCTATTTTTTGTCGCGATATTACATCGCAACTACATGTATATTAAATCATTTCGTTAATATATTATCACATAACGCCATATGACATCATGATTTCATTTCAACAATGTTCATTATGTTTTTCAATACATTTTTTTCATCACATCACTTCTGTAGCACGACATATACAAACGCAATTACATAAAATATCATCACAACAATATAACAAGTAGGTTAATAACCTGAATGAAGTTTTCATCGGTTTTGGTTTATATTTACTTAATTTATGTAGCAGCATTACAAGTATCCTCAATGTGAATTGTCTTATATCGAAAGCGAAAAAAAAACAACAAACAAACAAAAAACACGACAAGTTGGCGATACTTCCAGTTGTCGTTTTATTTTTGATTTAAAATATTCTTTGCTAAAAAAATGGAAAATAAAATCGACAAAGTTCTTAGTTAGTATTTTGTATTCCTTTTATTAAACGATCCGGATTGACGACATTTGAGACAAGTAGAGAGTCCGTAATGATTTTTTTTTTAGTAAATAAACGAAGTTTTTATTGCTAGCCGCTGCTTTCTTCAGAATTTAAATGTGTTTAAAAATCTATTGTGTTTATTATGTTCAAGTGAAAAGTGATAATTTTGTCTAGTTACTTTTGTTTTGTAACATATATCAATGTTTTCAGTGTTATGCAATTGATGGATAAATTTTATTGTTTCTCGCATGAATTTTAAAAACGGTTTTATCTTTGGACAATCCCAGAAGAGATGTTGCAATGTTTCGCGACTAATTCGACAACTTTAAAACACAGTTTGATTTTCCGATTAACTCTAATTTATGTTCTGTGAATATGACATTATGTAAAAATTTATATTGAAAGTTTCGCGCTTTACTTGAAGAAAAGGAGTCATAAAATGTTGGACCAGGTGTATGTCCAGTCAATTGTACATTTAAGCTTTTCTTGCCATTTAACTTCTGTTTGAAGGCGCTTCATGTTTGTTTTGCACAGGTGAGATTTATTCATTCCAATTTTAAGTTGATATGGCTTGATAAAAGAGCCATTTCTAGACATAATACATAACTTTGATCTACTGATTGAGTTGAAATGCTTATCTGCCAATGCATTGACGTTATGCAGCATGTTAATGAAAGAATTAGGAATACTACTTTGATCTTATTCCACTCAAGACGGAAGTTGTTACTGAATCCTAGTTTAAGCTTTTTCGAGTCATCAGAAAGAAAGTCGTTTATTTCAAAATCCCAAATGTCTTTAACGCATGTTATATTACGTAACAGGAATGATGTGAAAAATAATAGCTTTCTTTTATGTTAATAAGATCGCTTCCAAATAGGTAATAGTTCAGTACTTTATTTCGTGATTCTGGCTTAAGGGTGTTTCTCTTGGTGCTCTGCCTTCTGCAAAGGCATTGAGTACATACGTTTTTTGGTTCTCAAGGTTTGCTTTTTATATATTTATACACGAGCATTTTTGTGTTTTACATACCATGCCTTTTGTTTCCATTGCGTGTGTTAGAGATTCATATAGCAGGGATTACTTTTATTTACACTGTCCTGTGACTTTGGAACATGGTGGGGGTAAGAGTGAGGTTGGGTGCGCACCATAAACCGGTTTAAGCTCCCCAGTGGTGTTTTTGCCACTGACCGTTCCAAGGCGGTGCCCCACTGTGTTCCTTTAATTGTTCGTTTTGTCCTCGTGTGTTTGCTTTGTATGCTAGTGTGTGTTGGTAGTGTATATGCGTGTGTGTGTACATGATTGTGTGTGTGTGTGTGTCGTGCGTGTGTGTGTGTGTGCGTGTGTTGGTGGTGTGCACTTCTGGGTGCTGTGGGGTTCGTTTTGGGGAGGCTGCGTTTTTGGTACGTGGCATTCCCTGTTTGATATTATTTTTGTTTTTTTGACACTTTTTAAAAGAGAGCTCCAGTTTTGTAAACAAGTTGTATAGAAATCCGGTATTTTTTTTAACTAGTCTACTTTTTTTCTAAACCAGTCAAATTGCATAATAAATAGTCTTGGTTATACAAATGGTCATTGATTTTCAGATAGAATTTTCCAATATGATTCCAGTTCTGTTCATCTGAATTAAATATTTTGTAAATCATTTTCACGTTATGAGCTGAGCTAACATTAAATCGTAATATAGACCTAATCCACTATGCGTTTTATCCATTTTCACTGTACTTTTAGAAATAAGTGTTTTCTTGTAATTCCACATAAAATCGTATATACTTTTGTCAAGCTCGGTTAAATACTTTTCTGGGATTTCTTTAGTTTCAATCTCAAATTTACTGAGAAGAATGCAAATGTTTTTATTATTAGCACTTTTCCGTTCAATGTCAAATTTCTTGATTTCCAGACTTGTAAACATGATTTAATCTTACATGCGTCTTCACGTAATATTTTGTCCATTCAACATTATTAAAGTTTGGTTTTTGATTTTTTAATTTCCCAATAAAGAGGTCTTTTGTTTTGTATTTGTTATTTTTGCACCTGATGCTTTTTCGTAATTATTCAGAATTCTGAAAATGTGAGGTAGAGACTCTTCATTTTTCGAGTAACATAAATATATGTTTTGTGCAGAAATCTATTAAAGTTGCCATATGTTTTTCAAGTAGTCAGTGTTGAACTTTTTAATTTTGGTATAAATGTCTAACTTGCAAAAGTACACAGCAGGACACAACTTTCCTTGCGGTTCAATATGTTTTGTTCTTCTCCGATTCATCTATACTTTACTTCGAAAGCCCATTCTGACTATAGTATAGTTCAGTATTTTCTATAATAATGTTTTGTTGTATGATACTATTTCCTGGTTCAGGTAGTCTTCAATCTCTTGGTCAAGCCCGTGGGTATGCAGATATATAACATAAGGCAAACCATAAACAGTGTCAGTATAAATTCAAAAAATTGTTTATGTGACTTAGACGAAGAATCCTCCTACTAAACCACTGCAAGGATGGCACCTGCAGGGTCAGTTAATATTATACTGGCTCATTATATATTATGATCCATTATTATCCAAGAATGAGGCTTTAGATTGATTTTACTATTGACTTTAATAATTTCTCCATTTTATTTTTTCCTTGATGGTCTACAATTTACATAATCCCATGTTATCATCACTATGAACTTTTAAATCCATGTCAGGAACATTAAAACTGACACAAATAGCTCCATTTACTCTCTTTCTGATATAAACAATACATGCCTTTTTCTTATGCACTTTGTCTGCAATGCTTTAAATATAAACTTTATTCTTCATCAACTACATGCATATACATTGTATTGTGTTTTGAACTGTTGTGATAATTTCCCTCCCTAATTTTTTCTGACACATGCATCAGTTTCATGTCTGGAATTTCTGTCCTTCAAAAATACACAAAAAAGACCTGCATCCCTATGGCATATAATTACCAATTAATTTTGTGACTCTATCTTAATTGGGGGCTGACATATTCATTTTACCACAATGTATTTATATTGTAGGAAATTACACAAAATCAGGCCTTGTGCAAAATTTGACTCCGTGAGTTAGGTGTGAAATATAGCATTTATTTTTAAATTTTCTAAAAAGGGAGAATATGAATGAATATCATGGGATAAAAAGAAGTGAGAAGAAATGATTCAGGAGGTGGATAAATTTTAACTGATTCCGAAATGCTCATAGATACAAAATATAAGAAACGTAAAGAAGTCCCTAGTCAGCTCAAGAGCTAAAATCGTCTGCTTGCTATTGTGATTCACTCTA
This sequence comes from Saxidomus purpurata, assembly GCA_022818135.1. Taxonomy (NCBI): domain Eukaryota; kingdom Metazoa; phylum Mollusca; class Bivalvia; order Venerida; family Veneridae; genus Saxidomus; species Saxidomus purpurata. Next base: position 49,679 of record JAFMSR010000053.1, read on the forward strand.
GTAACCTCCTCCAGTTTAATTGACAGGTAGTTTTGGAGGTATCAAGTTACAGCTGCACACAACAATACTCGCTGGTGTACCAGCGAGAGTTGCCCCTTTACACTTAACGGGTCATTGACTACGGGACAGCCTTGTTTAATAGATCTCTTCATGGTGAAGAAGTCGGAAATGAAGCCGTTTGTCAGTATGGCTTTTTGGGATTTCTTAGTAGCATTTTGGCCCAGCTCCTAAATTTAACCCCGAAACCAAACTTATCTAGACACATATCAATCCATTACCATTCGTACCTGTAAAAAGCTTTAGTCTAGTCTAAACAGATTATTAACCCTTCTTCATTATCGATGTCGGCGTAATTTATAATATCTTGAATAAAACGGTTCGCTTCATTGATGTTTCGGCCCTTTTTGATCGGTGTCTAAAAGTCAGTGTAAAATCGGTTAGTAAGACTTGCAAGACATTTTGCTATTATTTTATAATCCACGTATAAAAGTGTAATTGGACTCCAGTTTTTTCAGATTTTCTCGTTCACCAGCTTTGTAAATAAGGAACATAACTCATAAAGACAACATTCAAAATATGACCGTTATCACTGCAAAATGTAAACATTTGTTAAATAATCCGCTTCCTGGTTTTTCTAAAAGTCGTGACGTCATTTCAAAGCAGATTTCCCGATAACGTCATTGATGTCATTAAGACAGGTTACTGCATGACGGTGTCCATATGAAAAATCAGCCTTTGCTTATTTAGAAAACTAGCGTGAATACGAAAGTATATGAGCACGTATTTAAAGGGCATTAACTCAATGAAAAATTACTCGACTGGCACGTACTTGCAATATGCGCATCTTCAGTCTCCTAATTATCCCTTATTTTCAAAACTGTATACCGGTGTGCAGAGGAATACACAACTTATTTCTTTAGATACTGGGTATTGAACAATTTGCTGGACATATTGGTGTATGTTGATTACATAGCTTGCTGGACATATCGGTGTAGCAGTACAAACTTTATACGTTTTTTATTTAGACGCCAATTTTAAGAAAATAAAGATTTTGAAACAAAGAGTGTTAAAAAACAATTTCTTCCTTTCAGGCAAGCATCTCTGGAAGTTGGCAAAAGTAAATTAGTTCATAAAAGACGGGGACACCTCAATTCATTGTTAACACATGTTAGCTTACGTTATATTTTCTAAAACTAGGCAGAGTTTATTCATTCTGTATTGAAAATCACTATTAGCCCTGTATATCTAAAACAGTTTAATGTATTTAAAGTTTATATTCTAAAGATTGAGTAGCATCTGTAATGAATATGATATAAGAGGTAAACGTGTAAAAAAAGTCTTATGAATCGGGAATCGCGACTCCTTTAAACACATTTGAAGCGTAGTGAACACCAATATTGTTTACGACGTTTAGATTGGAATCAGTGCATAATATTTTTCTTGGCTGTATTGAATATTGTAAAACCTATCAAATATCACACTATAATACTCTTCTCAATGTGTTTATTTAAAGTTTTATTTTCTAGGAGACAGAGGGCTAGCAACCAACTGGAGAGAAAATGGCCTCCATTACAAAAAACATAAGGGACCAACAACAAATGCTTTACTGACAAAATGGAACATTGAGTATGAAAAAGACCTCCCTGATAATTTGGTGTATATAGACATTTCTGGAAAAATAATACTTAATTAGTTAAATTAAGTCATATATACACGATGCACTGTGATTGTTCTACACGTTAGGAAGGGGTTCTGTAATTTACTACCTTAATAGAGCAGCAACATGGAATTTGGATTCATCACAACATACTCATATCCAGATAATCCTTGTGCGATTTCAAACGCCCTTGTGTATCAATAAAAAACAACAAAATACTTAAAGCCCAAACTTTTACTACCCTTGCAGTAAATATTTGTGGGAGGAGACTATGAAATAACAACGCTACACTGAGCTGTCTATCATCTTATAATAGCTTGCTAATCAATGATTCACCAACATATGTAAACAATTGCCATACTGTAGCAGACGAGAATCAAAATACGAACTTACATTAAAATGTCATATGTTCTGTGAATCCACATTACCCAGATTTCTTCTTTGAAGTTAATTGTTTTTTCTTTTTTCAATTGGAACACTTAATGTTCTTACTGGATTTTTTTTTATAACTGACAACTTTTTCAGAAGTAGAACTTCTGTTCACATTCTCATTCCAGTCTAGCAATGTCAAATCAATCCTCATTGTATATGTAATTGATCCAAATAATATCATTTTGTCCACATATTGGAAAAGTGCATTATTGAAAGATTCCACGTAATGTGTATCCATGCACAATTTGTATTATTCAGCATTATTAAAGACTTTTAAGAAGTATGTTAGGTTTTTTCCTGCTGTTTCGCTTTTGATCACATATTTGGAACATTCATAATTTTGGTCAGTCTTTACACCTCGATGCAAGTAGACAGTTTTCGTGATTACCCTTATAGTGATCTACTTCAAAAGATCTTTTCTTAAAATATCTGCATTATTTTAAAAGTTTTTCATTGAATGATATACATGAGTTCTAATAGAATCAGCTTTATTGGAGAGTTCTTCATGCCAAATTTTCCCGTGGTTTGGTAATTGACCGGATGTTATCTTTTTGGCAGCTTTTGCAATTGACTTTGTAATACTCTAGGGTATTTTCAGTTGGACTCCTTTCCTCTTAAATGTATTTATTTATTTGATTATTGTTATTATGTGCGTGAATATTGACAGGGCAAAATTGTTCATCCAAATGTTTGTAAAATATTTTTACTCCAATAAGTTCATGTCTTTGAGAGCATTGAGTTATAATGTCGTGCGAAATATTACCTGACGTTATTACGCGCAGCGTTTGAAATGTTCAGTAAGGCACAATTTGAATGTCCATTAAATTGTGTACGGGTTTTTGAGATTAAAATGCCTGACGTAGCGCATTTGATTTTAAATTCTTCAATATTAAATAAGACCATTGTTTTTGCAATTTCGTTACATTAATATCATTGCAATTGAAAGATGTATGTGTGTATGTAAAACAGTAACTTTTAAAAAAAATTCAGTGGTGGACATTTCCTAATTATGTTCATGCTTTTGCATGATTGACTTATCTTAATCTGCAGACAAAATAATTATAAAAATCATTCATTGCGATTGTCACAGTTTTATTATCCACAATGTACAATAATATACAATAGTTATCATACAATTATAATAACGCGAGTGCTTCTTTATATTTGAATATTGACAGATTGTAATTTTCCAAGTCGAAGTCAAATGAATCCAAAATCCGTTAATCATCTCATTTCATAAACACATACAACAATGAGGATAGCATAATCAATGTATCAGAGGCTCAGAATTTAAACAAGCACAGCGATTACAATACAATATAAATGTCACTTAATGATTAACGTTAACTGTAACTAATATTTGCAAAAATCTGCATTTTCGTATTAATTATTTTCCTTTTACACACTTCTTGGTTTGATGAGATGTGTTTTTCGGAGAGTCAGAATTTCTACAATATGCAGCTAGCATGTAAACATTAAGATTTAAAGACAAATTTACACGAACCTGAAGTGCGATCAACGAATATATTTTTAAGGTTACGTATTGAAACGTATTAAAATCTGAAAAGGCAAGGGAAGGTCAATGGGTTCGAAACCCGGTTAACGTTCTTTGTTTCTCACCATGTGACAGTTGGCGCCTGTCGACTGAATAAAATCGATTTTTCCAATAAAAATCTGCCTAACAATTGCTTTCGTGCACTAAAAATTACGGCGACTATCCTTTTAAAAGGTCGCTTTTGGTATAAGTGTAATATCAGTGTACTTTGATCTATAAAACAGAAATTTGCACAAGTAAACTGACAATGCGAATTCAAACTTTGATGTGTACAATTTACACGTATTCTTAGTAGTTTGCGAATAATATTATAACAAATGATCATTGATGAAAACCATTTTAGAATTGCTGTCACAAAGAATTCAAAGTCCATTTGAGTGACGACGCGTTTTATTCTTCGTGGAATTAAAATTCGATATGTATAAGTTAGTGTTTATTAAGTCAAATTTTAACAATTAAGAAACCCTTAGCGAGCGAGCGGTAGACAAATGGGGTCAAACACTAAATTATAAAACAAATTGACAGACAGATTAATAATAAAATATCAATAATAATCAGTTACAAGAGACTAAACATCTGAAGTAACAAACTGAAGAAGTACAGGTCCTTGTCCTGCTTTACACATATGCATGTACATATGAAAACACATAACAGTATCCGTGACTGACAATGATATAGAATTTCAAATTTAACGATTTTAAATGTGACATGTTCAGACAATGAACATTTATCCTAGTAGTTAGAATCACAATTTATGTTAATGCACTGTCTTTTTTGCATTAGATAAACCCAGATACAGTCGACTTTCGAAAGTTCGAACCCGGATAATTGGAACACCCCCGATTATTCGAACACATTTTCGGGTCCCGAATTTTTTCGTAACTAAATTATGAAAAATAAAAGAATTGAAATAAACATGCATGTTTTTGTTTTTCTTCATTTAAAATCGTTAAGTCCAGCAGGTAACCTCCACATCGTCAACGAGTAGAAACCGGCATAAAAGATTTACATAAAAGAACTTCCACTCAAAACGCAGTAATCGAGTACGTTCCTAAACAGGTACACTTCACTCTAGACAGAACGGCGTTCTTACAGAACGGTCTTTAGTACCATCTCCAATATGGCCGACATGCTCACTCAGGAAAGTTCGGACTACCGAAAATTCGAACAAATTTTGCTTCCCCGAGGGTGTTCGAGTTTTCGAGAGTCGACTGTAGATGATTTACATTTTGCATTTACTTTTTCTTGCAACTGTTCGAATGACACACAGTAGTGTATATATATTCATGTAATATTACCTGACGTCCATTAACGGTGTATGATAAAGGGAATACTATAATATTCGGTTGGCTGTGTAGTTTAGGATCGCACTCAAGGCTCCGCCTCTCGTGTGATCCGGAACTATACAGCCAACGAGAAAGATACAACAATCTAAAACCAGTTCAATCATGCAGTATTTATACCAATTATTCATATCATGTAGATTTTACTTGGATCGAACACTTTCTACTATTTTGTCCACTGACACTGATGGCTTCTTAAGCTGAACTGCTTTCGGTCATGCATTTTTTAAACCAATTATTTCATATCATGTAGATTTTACTTGGATCGAACACTTTCTACTATTTTGTCCAATGACACTGATGGCTTCTTAAGCCGAACTGCTTTCAGTCATGCAGTACTTAAACAAATTATTTTATATCATGTAGATTTTACTTAGATCGAACACTTTCTATTATAGTTTCCACTGACACCAATGGCTTTTTAAGCCCAACTGTTTTCAAAGTTTTAACTAAAGCTTCCTGCCCTGATCTTTGATAAATTTTACAAACGTCCGCGAATGAAAGTCCTCTGCCAGCTATTAATTTTGCATCCACTTTAGTTATAAGCTTTTTATTGAAAATATCGGAAAATGATTCTAAATAGGCTCTCTCGTTCTAAGCTTTTGAAATTTTATTTTCTGACGCGACCTATGCTTGTTGCTATTTTGTCCAAATCAAAAAAATTATTTGGAATCAACTCACAGAGGGCTGTCAGAACATCGGTGTCAGCTTTTTACATGTTCTTTAAAAATGGTTGTTAACTTACAATTTGACATTCCGGGAAAAGCCCGTTTGAAAATATGGAGCGTGTCAATGAATGCCAGCACCTCACTACAAACATTATGCATTGTGTGCAACAAGAACTGTTGCTTCGTGACGCCGTACCCAGGTGTCAAAACTAGACAATTAAACTGTAATACTGAATGACTGAACTGGTTGTAGATTGTGATACATTGTTCCACCGTGTATGTCTATGCCTGTCAATGTGGATATTCTGTCTTGTTATCGTCTTTTTAGATGGCCGGACATACACCGAAAACACGTTTCCCGTCTTCCAATTCTTTGCAAAATTTCGTCTTTATATCCTGTAAATTGCAGTAAAATAAATATGTACCTAGTACATCTTATACGTACATAAAATAACTAACGTGTATACACTGGCGTATAACATCAGTAAGGAAGTTAATCTAGATATTACGTATAGATATAATTTATTGTCGCATACACATTCCGACATTGTCTTTATATTTTCGAAATAAGACTATTTGTACCTGTTTGTGTGCGTGCGTGCGTGGTTGCGTGTGCGCGTGAATGTGTGGTTGCGTGTGTGTGTAAAATTAATCGTATTTACCACCACCGGTTGTTTCCAGATCAAAACACACTAGGTCTATTGGACTGGAGTCTATGTAAATTTCTGGTCTTGGATCTATAAGAGGTTCTGAGATCGGCGTGACGTCAGGTGCGTCCATTACACGATCAACTGCTGTTTGGTACGTGGCGCCCTCTAGAATCGTTTTCGTATACGTCTGTTCATTGCTGCAGAAAACAAGAAGTTGTTAATGGCTTTGAATAAAACAACAACAACCGAATATAACGTATGAGAAATAAGAAAAACATCCTATAAAAGTTACTCTATCAGTAGTTCTAATACGTTTAGATTTAAGACGCCTGTATTCTATGGATGGCGAAATTATTATCACGGACTAGGAACAGCTAATAATAGATTTACAGACTGTACATGTTAATAATATACTACTCAGTTTTCAGTTCAAGACGCCGTCGTTTATATTTAACATTATTTTGTGTCTCTTTTCTAAGCTCACGGGTCCTATCCAACTACAAATCGCTGCTCGGTGAACTTACTATGAGATAAGTGGTGTTTTTCGTTGACCTAAAACTATACATTGAAGACATATGTTAAATATAGTTTTCAATGTTTGTTAATACTGTCAGAGACTTATCATTAACAAGAGGGTCATAATGGCCATATATCGCTCACCTGAATACAAGTCCACTTGCCGGAAGGGTGTGGTCAATTTTGACCCAAGAGGCATGATTTGAAAAAGGTATGTGGAAGACCACTAGACAATGCTACATACCAAATATGTTTTCCTATACACGTCTTTGTTAGTCAAGTGACCCCCAGGTGGGCCAATATTGACCCAAGGGGCATAATGTGAACAAACTTTGAAGAGGTATGCTAGGCAATGCTTAAATATCAAAGCTCTAGGCCTTACAAGTGTTTCCTATATTTTGCCATAGCAACCAGAGTTCTGCACCCGAGAGCCTCAGTCCATGGTTGTAGGTTGCAATATTAATATACTACTGCGCCATGTCTATGATGTAAATGTATTAATGCAATGGTTATTTCTTTCAGCAAAGTCGCAGACAGTGACTTTGTTATAATGTTTAACTGTATAAATTTACATTGGTGCCCATCATTATTCTGACAAACCGCTACTGATACTCTATAGTCAAGACTCTCACAGTATCGAGCAGATGCAGGCGATTTCTGCACGGACATTGTAACCTATTCGCAAGAAAACCTAACTCTACCACTCTTCTTCCTTCTTGCCCTGATATATCTGTAATATAAACACAACAAAGCTATAGGTCTGGGGAAAAGGTTCTAAAGTAATAAGCTAGAACCAGTTATTGTATGATTCATTCTTCAGCGCTAGACGAGATGCTAACAAAAGGCTGAACGTTACTTATGAAAAATAATGTTTCAGAAACAACTCGTCAACCTACACGTTATACAAAATGTAACGCTATTTGTTATATTCCAATAACAATTACACAACTTTTATGACCATATACATAATGTTATTCTGTACTTCCATGTTTATATTCATTGCATACAAAAAGACAAGTTAATAAATATTGAAGCCTGTTCAGTTATGTCACCAGACGCTTATTAATGTAAGCTATTTTATTTCTTCTCGATTGTTAAATAAGTATTTACAACCTAGAGTAAACGCTCTCGAGACCAATTCCAGATGGAATTTCATTTTTTCACCCCCATCCTGTTTTGTACAATTAAAAGATATGTCGTATTTCATTTAATGTTTTGAATCTTTTGATAAGTATTACATCATCATAACATCAAATATTTACCTTTAATATTCCGTTATATATATTACGATAAATACCAATATCAATGGTGGATAGCGCATTGATCGTAGTAACCCAAATTTTCAAAAGTCACAAAAATGTTAAATTAACAGTCTCCACATAACACAGCCAATCATTTATAACTCGCTGATATGTTAAGTAGTACTCAATTGACAAATTCTGAGCATTTTCATCCTTTACGAAGATGTTGTGTGAAAGGTGTAAGATGGAAAAAGGATTTTTGAGAGTTCAACCGGATACATATAAAAAAAACTAAAATGCAATCAGATGAAGATTTAATTGTAGTAAACATAAAGGCGGCTTTGTAACTAGTTTTTGACTTGGACGTAACGGCTTGCAGTATTTTGGTATTTTGTTCTTCTCATGAATCACTCAAAGTCAGTTTATTGTAGAGTAAACATATCTTTGAAGAAAAATACCGCACTGTATACTAGCGAATCAGGAAGTGAGGCAGGTTACAGCATATGAAAGGGAATATCAGTACGGGTTAAAAAGGGCAAATATGTCAAAATTTTGAGTGTTGGGAGGGTATTTTGAAAAACTGGATGAAATATATTTGAAAGCCGTAACTAAATAGCTTTTGCAATTAAAATTGACATTTAAAGGTATTTTGGAACATATTATTTTACGGTTTTGTGAATTTCTTATGCAAGTCTAACGGTGTTTCCAACTGTGTGACGGATTCGAGTTTCACTGCTGTCAACTTTATACAATGTATTAGATAATTATTTTACTAATTTGTTGACCGCTTTTCATGGTCATGTCTTACAAAATGATTAGAATATGGTACATTTTTAAGGTGTATACTTATAAAAGTTGTTGAGTGTATTACTTGTTGCTTGTGTGATATGGTATTTATGCAATACCATGCGGTCAAGACAAGCACTGTTTTTGGTTGTATCTTCGATTTCAAAGTAAATCCAAACATTGACATTGAAATGTAAATACACAGCCAAATACTCATGTCAGTGGAGTAAAATTTAGGTTTTCAATTTTGAAGAATTGATTTGAAACATAGCTATTTGATTCAACTTTTGTTTCTTGTATAATATTGATTCCAACGTTTTGATTATATGCAGACTTTAATAGAGAAATATGTTTGAATTATTTTATGTAGAGGAAAAAAGATTACAGCGCAACTCACGGAAAAGAATATAATAAAGTAATGGTAAAGAAACCCTCTTTTCCGGACGCTGAAAATGCGATTAAACGGCGAGAAAATAAATCCACCATGTCCATTGAGTTGTAAATAAGGTAATCCCACCTTCGGTATCAGATCATCACAAAACGCTTGGAAGAGAGCTGGGTTTATTGTGACGTATCCAGACCTGGGTTCAATTATTTTTAAAATTAATTAATTAATACAATTAAAACAGAAATTCTTCAATAAAATTATAATTACATGCTTTTTACAGAAGTAATTAATTAATTACAATTATTTTAAGGAAAACAATTATTTTTTTAAATTATTTACTGTACATTGTGAACATAGAGATTGTGAACACTTCTTACTTACCAAATCTGTACAATTGATGACAACAAATTCTCTTCCTTCAAGCTTATTATACTACTAGTTATTATAATTCAATGGCTTATATTCATCAATGGTTGAGCAACAGTTTCAGGTTCATATCCAGATTCCATTAATACCTCTTTAGATGACAAGCAAGTGAGAAATTTATACCCCCAGGTGATAACAGCTACTGCTCAATAACCTGTATTTTTGCCATATGTTTGTGACACTTTTCTGCATGTAATTGAAGAGTCATTGAATTTAATTGACAAATAGTTTGCATTTGTTTGGATTTTAATTAATTGATTACAATTAAAATAATTGATTTCTGCCTCAATTATTAATTATTTTTCAATTATTTAATTTTAATTAAATTATAATTGTAATTGGACCCAGGTCTGAATCCGAGGACAGGATTTTCTTATCCACAACTGAGGAACATGTAACATTAACTTTTTACTGTAATTAAGGATAATGGTTTACCAATATATACATCATTTAGATTATATACGCTTAGTAATGTTCAATATTGTGTAAACTTTGAAAATGTTTTTTTTTCAACTTAAGATATAAGTGTTGCGAAAAACGTTATTTCTTTCTTAATATTTTTTTTTTCTTAGCAATTTCTGTAAAGATGTATAAGAACGTGTACTCTATTAGAAGTATATATATCGGGTAAAAAGAAGTTGAAGAAGATACGCCTAAACGATTGGATGAATAACTGTCAGCAAATTATATATAAACAATCTGATATTTAGGAGATAAACGAAGAAAATGTCAATAATATTACATAGACGTCATAGTAAATATACTAATATGTGGAGAGTCCTTGTATAATTTGAAAAGTTACTGCTGAAGGGTGGTTAAACAATTTCATGAAAAATATGTTTCTTTTCTCTTCTTGAAATAAGATTATCTGTTTGTACCGATACGTGCACTAAAAAAAAATACAGTCTTGTATTTCAACCCTATGTACCTTGCATATGCCCGCACAGATACTTTCTGTGGAAGGAAGTACCCAATTTCGCAATAGTTTTGGCAGCCACAGCATCGCATAAGGTAATGAACATTTGAATACCGCCTGAAACTCATGTGTTGATAAAGAATATTGTTTTTAATCGGTATTCTGGCGTTTTTTTTTTTTTTTGCCAACAAATAATATATTTTTTACTAATATGTATTCTAAATATACACACAAAATAGAAACTTTTACCGTTTAGTATTTTATAAGCAGGCGTTTATATTTTGACACATACGCGTGAAAATTACGTTTTCCGACGTCGCCATTTGAAAGTGTATTACGGGGCATTATAAATGTATGTTATGTCCAAATAAACCAAGAATTACAGGATTATCATTTGGTGACATTTTAGCTGATTCATGACGCATATACATTTCACATATACACTGAACCGAATTTCTAAACGTCCATTTTATAAAATTGTAAGAAAAGTATTTTGTGTAACGACTTAGAATTTAGAACTCCAGAGTTATACATAGTGCTATATCTAATGTTTCCAAAAAAACGACATTTTACTGCCACGGTTGACCGCGCGAGACGATGACTACGATTTACGACTTTTGGCACGAGGATCACGTGTATCGCAAATTTAGCACTAAATATTATTTCAATGCAATAAACTTAGAATGTCCAACTCAAAAAAAGCAAACAAAAAAGATGGCAAAAATGACCACTGAATAGCGCGCTAGAGCCGTCGGCATTACCTCCATACACTGAATTTGTAAATTAATTTATCAATTTCGACAGATGTGAGAAATAATACACTGAACAGAATTTCTAAACGTCCACTTGGTGTTTGATTTAAATATCAAATGAAACATTTAATATAATTATAATTATATTTAATATTTTTTCTCAAACATTTAATAGAATTATAATTATATTTAATATTTTTTCTCACATTCTATCGAAATTGATAACTTAATTTACAAAATCAGTCACACTTGCCGAAGCGAGGTACCAGCACCAATAATGCCGACAGCTCTAGCCCGCTATTCAGTTGTCATTCTTGCCATCTTTTTGTTTTTCGTGTCGGACAATCTACGTTTATTGCATTGAAATAATATTTAGCGTTAAATAAACATTTATCCCAGTCTTCCGTGTTACTTTGGCGGTTTATTTTGACAGCAAACGACATCATCTGATTCATCATATTTATTAATGTATGCTTTCTTTTAATATACCGATGATATACCGATAATAATTTAGTAAACCGGAAGTACACCGATACTAAAATAAATCGGGGCAGAAGAAAAAACGGCCAGTTCACCAAAAGAAAGTATGGTAAACCTACAAAACCATCATCTTAAGCTAGTTTTGTAACATGTGATCATGAATATGCATCGCCCCCATTTATTGGGGACAACAACATTTCCCAAGAAGTTTTCCTGGATAATTGTAAAAGTGACTGGCAGGCCAGTAGACATGTCGTTGAGTTGGACGTTCTTGCCAGTGATTTAAACAATTGCGTTCCATGCAGCCAGCATCTATTTAAGAGAACTATATTTCCTGTAGTATAACAGGTCCGGCATCAGTTTTATCAATTAAATGTGTACAATGTAATGTGGTGAATAATGGTACCAACTGGAAAAAAACATGGGAATGTGTTTGATATGAACACAATACTTGGAACATGTGAGTGATCTTTAGTAAACTATATGTCCACCAAAACATTCATATGTTTTATCTTTCTCGTTCTTTCATCAACATTGACATTACGGTATTGACTTTAAGAAGCTGTGTAGAACCCGCAATGTAAATTCTTTTTGAGGTGGCAGGTGACAGCATAGTTGCTGATTAACTTCTTTAGTTAAGAATAACAAAATAAATAAAGAGGACTGCAAAATTACCTCATTTACTGACTCCTTTGTCGGACCTGAGCTAAGTCTAGTTTTAGAAATGCAAAATAACCTCCCTTGGTGACTCCTTTGTCGGACCTGAGCTAAATTTAATTTTAGAAATAAACAAAACATACTCTTCAGAACTATGAGAAACCTAAGGCTGAAATGGTTAAGATGAAATTTCATAAAGACTACTAGTCTACTTTGCGAGTAAGTCATTTATAGCAAAATATGTGCTTAAAGTGTCCGTAACTATGATAAATACTACAGATAAATATTGATTTTATTATTAGCTATTCCTAGGTAATGCGAGCTGTTTATATTTAACCAATAATCAACTAAATTTCTATTGTATCAATTTGACATAACAATATCATCTTCCGTAATGGGCAATAAAGAAAAACTCAATATTGTTTTATCAAAAACTAATTTATTTTAGCTTATGTGCGAAGAAAGCGTGTAGCTTATCGAGTCACTTTCGAGTCCACTTCCTGGAAAAATTAGTTCTGGTGCCATATGAGAAAGTACAGTCGTAATCCTTGTGGGGCTCGAACCTGCAACCTACGAATGAGTAGCAGATCTTAACATCTACACATTGGCTTAATATTATTAAAAAAAAATTGTCCGTTCGTTTCATGAATTATTCTACTTTAGATCCACCTGTATATGACAACGCCGTTGTATTGATCTATTTATTTGGTACATCTTGATTTTGCTAACATAAACAATGCCATCAGATACTTTAATTCGCATTTGTCCTAAATTTTGACAGAAACATGATCGCGTTTGGACATTATCATAAACTACAGCTTTCAATCAAACCCAACATGTCTTGCTTAAAAATATAAATGCTAAAAATCATTAGAAATTTCACAAACTATTCTCAACTGCAATTTGTAAGCGTCAGATCAGTCTCCAAGAAATGATTTTTTTTAAACAGTGCCTGACATTTGGACATGATTTAAAACTTCTTCTGAAAAATGAAATTTTTGCTTGACCAAACAACAGAAACAACTGTGTTAAAGGCTTTAAGTTCTTTTAATTATTTCAGACAGCAGCAAACATTAGCTTGACCAACGAAGCAGACAGACACTTTTAGGAAAACTGTCAGCTTGAGCCCGATACCTGTATGAGAGTATGAAGCCTTACTGTAAAATATTTAGTAAGTATCACAATTGTATATACAAATGTTTATACCTGACGTTTTACCACAATATCACATGGGTGTCTACTGTTAACGGTTTTATGCTTGGAAATAAAATTTTACATCAATAGGATGCAACTGTTTTCTTTGAAAGGGATTGCAAAAAAGTTGAAAATACATATATACAAGTGGACTAAGTAAATCAATAAGGAAAAGCCAACATAACCTCTACCATGGATTGAATCTAGTTGTCCCGCATGCTAAACGTACACTTATCCATGTCTCTAAAGAGCTAGCCTAAACGCAGATCTGTTAGAATTTGCCTATAATGCAACACTTTCTCCTCTTCTTGATAATTTGGGCAGGGTTAAAACTGCAAAGTTTTTCCTATTACAACTTCTCTGTGACCGAATCCCATACAATGAATTCCTCTCATCATCATTAAAGAAACAAGTGTCTACTTGCCCATACCAGTGATTGAAATCGGGTCTGTTGATATTCAGCTACAGAAATAACAGAACAGCGACAGCTCTTGAAACTTGAAACTTTTAATTTGATTAAACGCCCATTTCTATAACAATATTCAATGGCGTTGTACATAGACACATGATAACACTTACTAAAAATATCATTTGTAATATAATGATAAAATGAACTATTTAATATCACACACAGTTGGCATTAAATAAAATATTTGTATAAGATAACATTAATTAAATGGAATCAGTTATAAAAATATCATTTGTAATATAATACTAAAATGAATTATTCAATATTATTCAATATCATTTGTAATATAATGCTAAAATGAATTATTCAATATCACACACAGTTGGCATTAAATAAAATATTTGTATTAGATAAAATTAGTTAAAAGGAATCAGTTAATAAACTTTGTAGATGTTTAAAATGTGTAAAATAAGGTCTGTAATGAAGTCGAGTGTTTTGGATTTGAGCACATGATGATATTTGTATTGTCACGAAAATGATAATTACCTGTTTATTGCCTTATCAGCTTTAGTGATAAGTTTCTATCCGTTTAACAATGATTTCCCTTTTGTCTAAAAGAGACGGATACTTACCTATGTAGTTTGAAGAGTTACTTCCCTTTGTTGTTATTACATCCGTTGTAAACAGACATACTTTGAAGAATTTGTCAATACCAGACACCACTCTGTTTCTGGTAGGTATCAAACGATCTTTATTGATTATTTATATTGCTCACTATTAATTACGATCGATTATAGACACTGTTGCCAGGTATCAGTCCAATAATATCGGTTTCTAGTTCATCTTATTCATTGAACGCTTATAGCATTGTAAGAACTAATCTCCGTCATTTCAGAGGCTCAATAAAACAGCAAGAAGGTACTGTTGGCCAATCGTAATGGATATTATATGTAGCACTTCGGTATGATGTAAGGATGCTTTTCATTGGTTAAAGTAAGTCATGTGCTGATTCTGCAGGTATAAATACAGGAGATTGAAAGTATTTTCGGGTCGTACCGACTATACCTCGAACGAGGATGGTGGACCTAATAAGCACAATTACAAACTATTTTGGGAGAACTGCGATAGATGTCGAAGTAAAAGGTTGAAAGCTGCATACTTAATAATTATAGTGACTTTGTGACAGACACGCTCAAAGGGCTCAACCCGAGAACTGGAAGCATTGTCTCAGACATATAAGCATTTTAGTTCTTTTTAAAGCATAGCGCTTTAAACTGGGGTACAGCCTTTGGTTATTAAGGTGTACGGGTCGCTATATAAGTTGGGAGCTGAAACTATGTAAAGGTAGTTGTACCCTATAGGGTTATAGAGCTTATCATATAAGACCACGGGGTTTTCTGAAGGAACACTGTATTAAACGGGTCTATAGGCTTAAGGAACATTAGGCAAAGCAGTAGGGTTTTATATCATTTATTATTGTTTAATTCACGATAATTCTTTCAACATAAAATCATTTAGCAATCATTGGTATTCAATCACAAGGCAAAGCAGCCTAAGGAAAATTCGTATATCTATAAAACATTAGTCTAGGCGATCGGACTATTGTTGAGATTTATAGACGCTACCACACGAATATTTAGACCCTACAAGGAAACAGGCGCTCAGAATCGTTACAGTAGTATAGTTTTATTTTTATGCCTTTATTTCACAGTCAATCTAGAATAGTATATAAAATTCTCTGAAATACCACGTTTTCAGTTTCCTTTTGAAAGTGTCAGTTGTTTCTGATTTTCTAATATCAGTGGGGAGTTCATTCCACAAGCGTGGACCTACAGTACTGAAACTCCTGTCGCTGAATTTCTTCCTCTTGTTGAAGGGAACAGCGTAGCAGCCCTCAGAAGACAAAGTGGAGCGCAGAAGACGCGTCGGCACTTGTTCTGAAAGGAGTTCTGTTAGATAGGCTGGTGCATTCCCGATTGAGCAGTTAAACATAAATGTTAGGATTTTAAAAGTAATTCGTGCTTTCACAGGTAACCAATGGAGTTCATAAAGAGATTGTTTGGAGCTGTCAAATTTTCCTCGTTTTAGGACAAGTTTGGCACATATATTTTGAATTCGTTGCATTTTCTGGATTTCACTTTGCGATATTCCGTATAGGATGACATTGCAATAGTCTAGATGTGATATGACTAGGGAAAGCACAAGGATCTCAGTGGCTTCCTTTGTGAGATATTTTCTGATGTTTTCTGAAGATTTGTGTCTACTGTTATGTCTAGAAGACTTATCAGATGACTTTGACCTTGTTCTTTCAGACATTTTATAACATGTTGAAGATCTGTGTCTGCTGTTCTGTCTAGAAGACCTTTCAGACGACCTTGAACTTTCACTGTCTGAGTTAGAAGTGTAGCCTTTTGATTTGCACTTTTGTTCTTTTAGTGTCATCAGCACTTTTATTGTGCCTAGTGTCATATGATTTCGAATATTCTGTTTTATTCTTGTGATTTCTAGATAAGGACCTATCAGTGGCAGATGAGTGTCTTGACAAGTATTTTCTAAAAATATTTTTCGTCTAGATTTGTTACTATATGACATTGACTTGCTTTTATTTTGTTTCTTTTTGTTCGCTGTTGTTCTGTTTCTCGAAGAATATCTTAATCTGAAGAATATTGCGAGTCTAAATCACATGTATTTTGAGATTTCCTTTTACGGCATGAAGGCGTTACATTTCTTTAAGATAATGTGTGCTTAAGTGATGATTGTTGATTATAACCGTTAACTGGCAGGTCTTGATCACACGGCAATAAATCTTTACTTATAGTAACAAACACTTTTGATGTTTTAGTTGGATATGACCTTGAAGTACATGTAGTACGTTTTGGTTCTAGAATAACTTTGTCTGTGTACATCCGGTTTAATATCTGGAAGGTGGAACTCTGAAATAATATGTCTTGCAGTTTCGTGTATATTATCATCTGCATCACTGTTTGGTAGTGCAGAAATTACCGCAATCATATCTTTTTTGGTCATTCCCTGGCTTATTGCAAGAACTAGATTTACAACATCTTCAATGTGAGGTTGTATAGTATGTGTTACCTACAGTACCGCCTGCGTTTCACTTCCGCGTTTTCGAGAAAATAACCGTTTTTCGTTCGTTTACCATGCGGTAATCGTTTAACCGTGTAACCGTTAAACGAGAATTCCCTTCTGCGCATGCGTATTTTCCTCGCCATTTTAGGGCATAATCAGAAAAGCTATCACCATTCGTTTACATTATTCTCAAGGCTTTA
The DNA here is from genome assembly GCA_022818135.1 of Saxidomus purpurata. Taxonomy (NCBI): domain Eukaryota; kingdom Metazoa; phylum Mollusca; class Bivalvia; order Venerida; family Veneridae; genus Saxidomus; species Saxidomus purpurata. Next base: position 67,036 of record JAFMSR010000053.1, read on the forward strand.
CCGTCCAATAAATTCGGTCGAAATAGTGACCACTGTTTCGGAAATGTTGTAAGAAAATGACTGGTCACACTATAGTAAATTTGATTTAATAAAAAATGTTTAAATTTCCAAATTTCGGAAATGTTTAATTTTAAAGTCAGTTTACACTTCATATCTACATTTTTGGTTTTATACACTTGAAGTATCATCAAAATCTTAAATAAATTAAAATGTTACAATTAAATAGAAACTATCATGACCAGCTACGCTAAGCCTAAGAAAAGGGGTTGAGGAGCTGTACTGGTGATGGGCGGAAATTATTCATTATGATTATGATGTAATAAAGAATGATAAAAACTAAAGTATAAACAATAATATTGTGTCACACTTAACTAAATAACTTCAGCCAGTAATCACTTTATTTCCACATGAGTTAGTCACTTACTCACTTAGCTTTAGCTAGAACTCACTGCAAATATTCCCTGTAACAAGGGATCCAGTATATAACATTCCTGATTTATCTGATAATCTACACAATAAATTTGAATGCCAAATAAATTTGAAATTAAGTGAATGACCAGAATCATGCAAAGTATTTCTGCAATAAACTGGTACCTGTCATGGCTATCAATGGGCCCACTATCAGAAACAAAAAGTAACGTATAGCAAGTTGCTTATAGTTCTAAATTATTCTTCACTTTAGTTAAGAAATAATAAATATCTCCCTGTATTTTATCGTTGAATAAAATATAGTCAGGACTTTGGTTGCGTAGTATGTTTCGCATCCACACGGCTTTCTTTGAAAACTATCCCAAAAATTATTTAACGCGTAGTATAACTTCATTGTATCCATGAAACGCGAAATACGATTGGACGCACATGTTTACATATGTCTCGTCATTCACCGCACATTGTCCTTGGAAAAACGTGCTGAATTTTTTATCGTTTATTAAAATACGGCTTTTCCCTATTTGTTTATATAGGAAAAGCAGCCGCTTGTGTTAGAATGCAATTTTGGAAATAAATAAAATCTGATTAAGTTAAACTTCATTTAGATTGTTTTATAGTCACCGGTCAACCCTAGGATTTTCCCCGGGCAGAGTCTGTACAGTTACTATATAAACCCTGTCCTGGGTGTACATGAACTACAAAGACTCCCCTCAGATTCAGGTTTAAAAGACAGATGCAAATGACAGGGAATATAGGTACTAGATCCTTGCTCTTTAACAACTAGAGCCCTTGGTTTTTGTGTGTCCGGTGTATTGTACCGATACATGCGAGACTTTCTGTTTCAAACCAGTTAATCTCTATATGGTATAAAACACTGAAACGTCTAGTGCCCTGGACGGTATTCAAACCAGGGACTTCCAGGTTGGTATTCCAGAGCGTAAACCACAGCACCACCAAAATATTTCAGTAAAAGAATCAGTACAGTATTACATTTGTTGTAAGCTTATAATTCTTATCAACACATTTGCCTACTCTTCTCTTGTAACAAAATCAGTTAATTTCAAGGTATGATGGTATTTTACGTTTTCCAGGTGTATGTATCACTTACCCTGGTAATTGTACTGATCATTGACATCACACTGTAAAACCAAGCTTCATATTCATGTTCAATGTAAAATCACACTTTTACTGATCTTTATATTTGGATCCATAATTCAATCATATAACACACTGGACTAGTAACCAGATTGATATCCGGCTCCATCACTGACATTAATACTATAAGTTATCTTGCGGATGAAGTCGTTAACCCGGGGCTGCATGTTATGTTGTAAAATAACCAGTAATGTCTGTAGTGCCAGGACTCTCACTGTATCTGGACCATACCCATAAAATCTACACCTATCACTAAATGTTATCAATACCCCCGAAAGAAGACTGTTTATAACCTGAGGAAATTCGTAGTAACAGAATACCTTGCAAAAAAAAACTAAAATAGAGATATTGTTCTTGGCAATAATTATGTAATTTGTCAGGATAGAGTTATGGTTCTTGTGCACTGCACTTCCTCTCAATGTACTTGACCATTGTATGAAGTTGTATTGAATTCCAACCAGTAGTTTTCAAGCAATGCTCCACACAAGGAAAATAACGAAGGACAATAACTCTGTAGTCAAGATAGACTAATGGTTCCTGTGCACTGCACTTCCTCTCATTGTGTTTGACCATTGTATGAAGTTGTATTGAATTCATACGAGTAGTTTTCAAGTTATGCTCCGGACAAGGAAAAGTAACAAAGGGCAATATCTCTGTAATTAGTCAAGATAGAGTTATGGTTCCTGTGCACTGAACTTCTTTTAATGCATGAAAAGACCTGCTGTCCATAAGACAGCGTGCTCAACTTTTCTCAGTGTTCACCAATAAAAAAAAAGTAAGGGCAGTAAAAGGCAAAGACAAGAATCTGTGTATTATCAAAGTGCAAAGAATGACCATAAAGAGCAAGATCTTAAGTGAAGAGTAACCCTGAACACTACAACAAAGTTTTAAATTAATACTTCAAGTGGTAACTGATATATGTGCAAGTACATACATCGTAGATTGCATGTGCAAAATATGACCGTTTTCTGAGGAAGTTGAAAAAATCAAACGTAAGGTGTGGACCTACCTTAAGTTTTGGTGACAAAATCTAAGCACAAAAAAGGGCATAACTTTGTCAATATAACCTTTACCTACAAAATCTGGTGGCATGACGACTTTTTATCATAAGCAATGCAATTGGGAAGTTTGATAAAGAAATATTAAGAAATGGCAAAGTTATAGCCAACGTTAAGTTTATGTGACGGACTGACCGACATTATAATTATTCTCTTTCAAAATTTCAAAGCATATTCTGACCATTTGATATTAAATTCACAACTAACATTTCATCACCATTTCCATTGCAAATACTTGAAAATTTATCTCATCTATTGGGCATCATTGTAAAGTGTTTCTAGTGAACTATTTAAATTAGATGCCCACGTGCAACATGTCGAGCCCGCCATATGTTAAAAGAGCTAACTCCTAACCAAGCAGAGATGGGTCAAAATACACCTAAATATTAGATGTAACATGCATGTTGTGCCACAGAAAAGTGGTCTCGATTTTTCTCTACGGCCAGTAATAGAAACGTTACAATATGAGCTATTTATAGTAACAACAAAGGGAAGTAATTCTAAAAACAAGGGTAGCCCATGGTGGTGAACATTTGTACAAAGTAGCATCAAAATCCCTCCATGCATGAAGAAGAAATTCTCCAGACAAAGAAATTCTTGACCTTGAATTTTAACCTCTAAGTGTGACCTTGACCTTAGACCTAGGGACCTGGGATGCGTTTCATCATAATTCCTAGGAAAGCTAAGATAGGAGCACTCCTAGGATGATCTTAGGATTTATCCTAGGAGCGTTTCAACAAACGTTCCTAGGAAAATAATTGACTTAGGAACTTCGCAAGCACAAATACAGATAGAAATGAATAAAATATTACATTTCTCCTATTATTTATTCATTTATTTTTTACAAATCGAGGTTTACGATGTATTTTTTGCATAAAAATACTGTTAGAACAATTAAATTTAATAGATTATAGGCAAACAGCACGTCATCATAAAAATCGAAAAATGACTGTAGAATTTTTATTTTTGAAATAAACATACTGTTGTTGGTATTCATTTTCTTAGTTAGAACATTTCCTATCAATCTATAGCAATTCTGAAGCAAAATTTGAGAAAAAGTTGATTTTCATTTTTTGTCACCATCCAATTTTCACAGCAAATTCTTTATACTTGTATGATATGGCCTGTAACCTATAAACCACCTATAAAAAGCGGAAAACTACCTCTAAAACTGCTCATTATTCACAAATGCAGTTAATTTTAGACAAAATTTGCACTTAGGACAGCCCTGGACCACTCCTAGAATTAGGAGCATTTTTGCACTTAAGAGCAATCCTAATAATTTTATTGAAACGCACTTACGACAAATTTTTGAACTTAAGATTAAATTCTGTCCTAGGAGCTTTGATGAAACGCAGCCCTGGTTCTTGCGCATGACACTCCCTCTCATGATGGTGAACATTTGTGCCAAGAAACATCAAAATCCCTTCATGCATGAAAACGATATGGTCCGGACAAAATCGGATGGACGGACGGACACAATATTCTAATTTGACAATACAGTCAAACTTGTGCTAAAGGTCACCTTTAACTAGAGGTCACCTCCTGACAACAGCCAGTCAGAATATCCCCCATCCAAATTTGCTCTTTAAAAGACTGGGAACAGCAGTCACCTGCCGTCCGCGGTCAGTGGCCAGTGAAAAAGCATCCCGTAATCGGGACTGTGATGCGAACTTCCACTGAAATTTTAACAGCTGGCTTTTGTTTCATGTAAAGTTGTTTGCACCTAAAAGACGGGCGCGATAAATTAAGATGCTTTTGATAATTAGAAGAGGTTCTAAAATTGAATTGTCACCTTCACATCTGAAGCAAACACATGCAATTAGTCATATGAAACTGTCCGGTAATTACTGAAAATTGGATTTTTTAATTGCTTGATTGTTTATTTGATGTAAATATCTTCACAATTTGGAGTTGCATTTTACATTGTGCAACTAAATAATTGTTTATTTCAGCTTATTAATGCATTCATGTTAAAGCTGCTCGCTCTCAGTTACCGTTAAAAGGTATTTTTTCAAAAACGTTGTCATTTTTATTCATCAATATAAAACTAAAGCCTAGAATAAAAAAATAAGCAAAAAATCTAGGTAGAAATTTGCAGAAATCGATTGAAAAGGTCGGATTACACGGCACCGCTACACTATAATGGTAGTGTATTTTTCGAAATTGAGATATGTACGTGACATGAATTTATACTGGAGTCTTTTTATAACACCATAATGTTCAAAAAATACATTATTTACATACAGTTTGAAGAAATTTATTATTTTACCAAAATCTTAGAGCGAGCAGCTTTAAGTGAATTGTTTGATTTATTACAATTAAACTGAAAAACACGCAGTTTATCTGGCAATTAACTGATAATAAAACTTGATTTGATAAACAATGTTTAGTATGATGAAACTATATCAACTGTCTACATCTCCGAACAAAAGTCACTGTTAACAACAGCCAATTTTGTGGTTTCCATTGAGCCGCCGTTGTTCATAAGTTTGACTGCATGTGACAAACTGATCGGGTTACCCAAAGTTATTACTCCATTTCTCGAAGTTAATTATTCCAGCAATTATCCGTAATAATACTGAATCATTAAATCAATACAAAACCTTGCATTATATATATGAGTACAAAAATGACGCTAAGTCGCTCTTTGTAGGTGTAGTGCATTTCCCCGTTATTACCGTCATCATACATTTCTACTCCTGCATTTTTGTTTGTTTTATCTTGGGTGTTTTACTCTATTTATGTCTTCTTGAATCTCTCTACTTTAACAAATAATTGCTACTGAAATAAAACATCCTTCCTGAAGTGTAAGTTCCAACAACGATTATAAACAAACAAACCGGGTCGTACCGATAATAGCCTCTTTAGAGGATGGTGGACCTAATAAGCACGATTACAAAAGTAAGTTCCAACAAAATCTTCAATTCAGAATTTCCAACTTCTTGACTCTTTTACAGGTTGAGGGATCATCACAAAAAAAACATCATTTTTCACACTGCAAGGGTTGACTGTTTTCCTACTGTTTTCATATGTTGGTGTTTTGAACTTTCCTCATCACTGCATGCTTGTGACACTTATTCTCATCATACTCATAGGCATGATTTCTACAAAAAATAAAGAATATCAGTATGTCTATATTCTAATAATCATTCAATTTGCATAGAAAAGCAGAGTAATTTGCTACCAGCAGAGTAAAGGTTCAAAACTATGATAACATTATTAAGATAAAAATGTGTACAAAGACAGTGTCTCAGGTAAAAGCCAAGTATAAGCTATTAAGCACAATTTCCACTGCTTTCTCAGATTCAGCAAACAAAAAAATCAGCGACAATCCCTTCTCTTAATAACACGGTTCAACTATGCTTTGGGTCAGTGCTGTATGACAGAAACATCTGGATCTACACTGCCTTGCTTTGTGATACTGTAGTTTATAAGGTTATGCAATCTTACATAACATACTGATAAGAAGGATTTCAATACTGCCTGGGGCAATCAATAATTTTTAAAGTGCAACAATAAGAATTTAGAGGTCTCATATTTCAACAACAGGACCTTTATAAAACAGAGGAACAAAATAAAATGAATAATAATCATGTTTTCATGATATGATTGGTGTAGGCTCAATAACTAGTATGTACTTTTCTTTGAAAGGACAATTTCATATGCCAAATATATAAAAAGTCAGATTTCATATACATTTTGTTTATATAATAAATCAAGTGATTTTTGGTCTAAAAGGACACATATACTTGCTAATATTATACCAGTGTGGTTTTAAAGTTATTTCAATTTTGTCTGCTAATAACAGATAATTCATGAGAGTTATTTCTCACATTATTTTTAAAAGTAAGCATTGTTCTAGACATTCATGTATTATGGTCAATCTGAACTTTATAACTTGAAAAATCAAAATAAATATATACCATTGTCTTCATCTAAATAATATTGGGAATAAATTACACCTTCCATTAAATGTATTAAAGGCACTGTGTTAAAAAAAACACAATGAAATGGTGGTTTCCTGCAATGGCATGTACTGCACAATTTTATGACAATACTGGTCATTAATCAGCAGACCTGTGGCCAAATTTTAATTGCCCCTCAGGGGATTATCATACTGTCTGTCACACTAATCTAGAGCAACATACCAACTACTGTACAAGCATCCACTTGTTTTATTTATTTTTCTTGTGAATTCTAGTAAATGTACATCTAGAAACTGCCAGTCAGCAACAGATAAATAGTATTTGGTTTATTTATATGTGAGCTAGGTGCTTGACAATTTGAAAAATATTTAAAAAGCTACAAAAAACCCACCCTACATTCAAATTTTAGAAGTAAAACTTTAATAGTGAAAATAAGGGATGTACATGTAGTAATAAGCATGTAGTTATTAGACTAAGTGTGAAACATTGTGAAATGAAGCTAATAATATACATTCAATTTACATGTTTCCTTTCACCATATAACAAAAAAATTTTAAAGGTTTTTTTTATTTGTTTTACTAACATGATAATAACTGAGATAAACTGAAGCATCAAAACTTTCAGAAAGTTACATTTATCACTGTATTAGGTGCATAAGAAACATCATTTAACCGTTTAATACCACTCTGGCAGAAAGTGTTCCCGCCTTTGTTTCCAGCACAGATCATGATCATTCTGCCGGACAGAAACCCTTAATATTTTCGTTTGAAAGTTTTTAACAAAAGCTGAGAACAATTCATTACTACCTTTACCTAATTTGACTTGGCAGCTTCTAGGCCGAGGATTTTCCACAGAAATGATGTCATATTCACCCGTATTCAAGGAGGTCTGAAAAGGAATATGTAAAACTTGAAATTTTAACAAACTGAGTAACAATCCCCATACACATAAGGCCAGCATTTTTTATCTTCTGGTTTACGGGAGATTTCTCAAAAAATTGAGTCGGGGGCGAAATAAAAATAAAAATAAAAGTAACAATTTAGAGCGGTCGACCAGAAAATAAAAATAAAATGCCGAAAAGAGTCGATTTTTTTATTTTCATGCTTCAAAAACAATATTTTGGCCATTAATTAATTATTCTAACCTATTTTGTACCTTATTATTGGATATATAGCAATTTATTAGTTGTTGCTTGTATGAATAATGTGGTTTGTAGTGTTTTAGAATAAAATAGAGACTAAACACGCCTGGTGTATAGTGTAGCTTGAAGTGTAGTGCTATTTTTAGTGTACTTGCCTTATGTTGTACTAATACACCTAGACAGTCCCAAGCATTTTCACTTCATTTTATTACCAATATATTCATTCAGTAATTGATTTTAATATTAAAAATACTAAAGAACATGAAATCAACAAACCCAAAATCCTTCAGGACATACAACTTTGTCTCGGCACCCACAGCCGACTCGTCCGCATACACATGCGTAACTAGTGTGTTTTCATTGTCGAGAAGATTATTAACAACATCAATGACAGACGATTCTAAATTGAAACTCCTGATAAAGGATTCTTCTTTGTTTTTCGTAACAATGATAATTTTCAATTTAAAATAGTGCGAACTTTTGTGTTGTCCGCCATTAAAATGGTGTGTATCCCGGCCACGCATTGATAAAGAAACAACGACACAGAGTAAACTCGGGAACCAATATTAAAACAAAGCGTCTTTTGAGCCCGATGAATCAAAATAACACTACTATACCGTAAAAAAATTATTTTCGTATTACGCTTAGGAAACGGAGCGGCGGACAAAATGAAAATAAAATTACGGAAAGGGACTTTTATTTTATTTGATTTCACCAAAATAGAGTCGGCGGTCCTGTAAACCAGAAGATAAAAAAATGCTGACCTAATTGTCATTACATAAGTAAACAATTTAAAAAGAATTTAATCAATTAATATTTTCATTTTCTTCAATGACATTACATCATAAAACATGACTGTGCAACATAGAATGACTGTTGTAAAAAACTACGTTGTCGTAGGACACTGATGGTTGTGCGACACCGCTATGCTGAATACATCACTATGGAACTTTCATAATTATGATAAAGAAAAAAATAATTTTGGAGGCAAGTTTCATCATTTATCATATGCCATAAAGATTGATTTACTGTAAACCTAGAATTGTTCTCGGCTCCATTTTTTGGCATTGTATCGACGCCGTACATTTACACGACTACAAACAATTTAATTAATGCTCGCGTTCCACTGGTATCACGAACTCCGTGAATATTAAATAGCAAAAATCCTTTTCTAATACTTAATTTTAATACACAGTGAGCAGATATCGCAGTCTATTGCGTTAATATCAACTTTGGCAATTTGAAGCTGATTTCAAGTTCACAACAAAAGTTGATTTATCACTTATCTTTTATATTACGTCACGGTACGACTGTGAGCTGTAATCGTGCACGGAATTAATGAATTTGTATATGTATTTTTCATTCTAAAGTAAGCATTCAAAATGTCATAAATTTCAATCGTCCGAATTACAATCGTTTATTCTATATCTTTTTCGACGTAGTCGTATACTTTTGATTTGAACTTCCGTTGGTATGGACGCGTTGCTAACCAACTTCGTTATAATGTGACCAATCAGAATCTGCAAATTATTGGCTAGCGTGTCGGTACCGGAATAAGCAGTGTACTGCCCGGGAGCCTTCTGAAACACAAAATGTGTATATTTTTTATATTATAGTTATGTATAATAAATCATGTTGCAAAAAAGAAAAAAACAGAACACGTTATGTCAAGGTTTCTGGACAGTACGAAGATCAACTTTTGTATTTAACGAGGTGTTGTCCGGGGCCGGACATCTAGCGTCATTGATTATTGGCTAGCGTTTTCGGTACCGGAATAAGCAGTGTACTGCCCGGAGCCTTCTGAAACACAAAATGTGTTTATTACGTCACCTACGTCGACCATCTTTTTTTAAAGATATTACTTGTTATATATCCAATCGTGAACGTTTATTTTGCAACACGTGACTGTACAATATATTACCATATTGGCAGCACATGCATACAAAAAATCCTGTATTTTTCCCATATTTGGACGGTACAACAGTCCCATGTTAAACATACAATAAAGCCCAAAACGTGTGAAAATGATCCAAATGAAAATCGGGTGAAGTATATAAGCAGTGTTCCCACTCTCGTAAATTATTACGTAAATCACGCAAAAAAATAAATATCGCGCATATAATTTTCACCATGTGCGAGATCGCGCGCGTATGAAAATGCCGAGGACGAATAGGTTAAGTTGGAATCCTTCAGTATGGTCTAAAAATAGATCAGGGAAATTCTACTTTCTCAGCCAATCGATCGGCATAACTGCTGGTGATTTACCGTTGACGTGATAAAATGTAGACAGGTTTCATATTTTAACGCGCTGGGAAATGATATTAGCACTTTAAAAGTGTGACCAATCTAATGATCCGGGGCTTCGTCTGCAAAATTGTCGCAGTAAAAGCATTGTGTTTAGCTTCACATAATAATAAATGATGCCCGACAACAATGTGAAGAGTTGCCATCCACGAGTATTGACACAACTACGGGTATAGTTAAAAGTCGAAAAAAAAACCCGAAACGGTTTCAGAACAAGTGGTTGTTGGGGTTGTAAATTTTTTTTTAAAAGCAGCGCTTGTCCATCTTATAATTTTCATACCCCAAAATTGAGATTTACCCCCACTTTGTGTCCAGGGGTAAGTATACCCTTGAAAAAATACTGAAGAGTTCTGACCCTTTTAACAGTTTAATCGTCTTCTTATCAGGATTATTTGTCGTTTGCTGGTTAACAAAAGGGTAAAAGTGCAAGTCATGCCAATGTTGTAAGATTTGGATATTTTCACAAAATTTATCGCTGGTATCTTTTATTGAAGGAACAAATTATATTTGCATTCTGTACTAAGCTGGGAAAATACAGAAAGACAGAAATACAATATTCAGTGAATCATTTTTAATTTAAACTAAATAATAGAACAAGTGACAGGAAATTGTCACAAAACCAGGTTTTCATTTTCCAGTCTGCTGGCCGAGCGCAAATGTGTTTTTAAAGTAAGTAGATATACATAATGTGAAAAGAAACAAAGGTCTTCTTCTATATATTACATGTGTAAAAAAGCAAAGGGCCCCTAATTCAGGCAAAATTGATCAAAACACAAACCCAGACAATATGCACGTGGGCACTTGATGACAACAGTTGTGTGAGAGTTTGGTTTAAATATCTTGAGAAATGTAGGGAGGAAGTGGGCACGTGACAGTATTCTTCTATATATAACATATGTGGAAAAAATCAGGGCTATAATTCAGGCAAAAAAATTTAAAAAAAAAAAAAAAAAAGACTTGCTCTGTGTGGGGTTTGAACCGCTGGTCTCATGAGAAATTTTGTCATCTTACTGTAACATAATACTCCAAAGTATACAGGACTGGTATTCTATTCTAAAAATAGACAGTAATAACATAGTATTCTCCCCCTTTTATAATAACAGAGTATTCTCCCTTTTTTTATATACTTAAAGAAGGAGACACAAAATTGCTAACGGACGGACAGACGGACGACCAGGGCAGAACATTATATATTCAAAATTCTTTAGTTCACAATTATAGTTCTGTGAAAGTTTGGTTGAAATCCCTTGAGAAATGTAGGAGTTGCACACAGAAGAGTATTTCTATATATATTACATTATGTGGAAAAAACAAAGGCCCATAATTCTGTCAAATGATCAAATCACAAAACCCGACAATATGCGCCAGGGCACTTGGTGACAATAATTATGTGAAAGTTTGGTTGAAATCCCTCGAGAAGTGTAGAAGGAGTTGCGCACAGAAAAATTACATATGTGAAAAAAAACAAAGGGCCATAATTCTGTCAAAAATGACCAAATCACAAAACCCCGACAATATGCGCCAGGGCACTTCATGACAATACTTCTGTGAAAGTTTGGTTGAAATCCGTTGAGAAATGTAGGAGGAGTTTGCACAGAAGAAATTGTTACGCCCGCCCGCCGCCCGCCCGCTGACATACCTAATCTAATAACCAGGATTTTTCCTTCGGAAAACCTGGTTAATAAAAAGGCTATTTAACATTGTCCTGTACAATACGAGATAGCTGGTAGCTGGTAAAAGCTGGTACTTCGTCCAAATATATACGGAATATTATAAGTCAGTTGATCTGCGGCGTCGTATCTTTTGAGTTGGCTGTGTAGTTCCGGATCACACGAGAGGCGGAGCCTCGAGTGTGATCCTGATCTATGCAGAACAACGAGAAAGATACACGCAGATCAACCGACTGTTATAATATACCTTTTTATTATATACCTTTTACCGAAAATCATATGTTAAATTTTATATAAACGTTAATATGTGTCATTAATGGCAAAAATCAACATAACGCGCTATTTCGTGTCACGTTTTATATGACGTCCATGACGTCACTTCCTTCTTCCGTGATATAAACAAACAACATTAATAAAAAGTAAATGCAAAATGTAAATTATCGTTCTGGTTTATTTAATGCGAAAAAGACGTTGTATTCATTTGTCTTCAGATGTGACATTAAAAAAATGATCTGATACGGAAAACTTGATACGGGATGTTATATTTTACTGCACAAATACTAAAGAAAATTCAGATAAACATTAATAGTTATATAATAAATCTCCGTATTGTACGGTTTAACCTAATAATATCTATCATACAATGTGACAACTGGTCAATGGATGCACAAAGTAAGTTACAGTCATTTTCATAAGTCTCATTTTCTTGAGACCCCTTTAACATGTTTAACTGTGGTCATTAAAACATTTTTTAAATTCAAAATTCATGATAATATCAATTGGATTAATAGCAGAAAAGCATGAATTTCTCACTTGTATTGTGTGATATCAAACAATGCATTCATAGTCTAAATATTGGCTTTCCGTTAGTCACACTTTTCTCACTTGAACAGTGGATGTAACAGTGGCCTGGTAATCTCAGTTATTCAATACAGTAGACATAATTTGTTTTTGTACCGTTTAACAGTCTACTACTTCCTAAATGCTGTACAATGTACAATATGGGAATTAAAAACATACATTGTTCTGTCCGGTACCTGTTTAAGGCGCAAGTAACAGAGATAATTCTTCAAAAAAATGTAAATTCAACAAACTGACCAATATCGCGGATACTAGCAAATTGACGAGGTGGACAAAAATTAAGATAGAAACTTTTTCATTGTAAGTAACAATTTTGCGACTAATTAAGTTTGCGGATCGACTGTGTTGCTAATTTCAAGCTTACTTAAAACGAGTGAAATAATTTCTAGGTTTACAGTATTACCAGATTTTTGCAAAATCCTGGGTTTTGGACAACTCACTCGTAGATATATGTTTTTAGCAGGAAATCCTGCATTTCAAAGCTTTGAGGAAACATGCGTCACTAATCATCATGATCTGCAAGCTGATACATTTAAAGCGTTGCTTGTTATGCACTCATCCAATCAGAACACAAGAGGTTTCCGATAATTTATCACAACATCAATGCATTATTGCATGGACATCTGCCAATCGATGTGTAAATTTGTTTTTTGCGCTGATACAAAAACATCAAATCTTTGAATTTTGTTAAACTTGACTGAATGATTTAATTATCGGCTTAACATCTATTTGAAAAGTTAACGAATCACCACTTACTACCCTCTGGGCAATTTACCTAAGATGATAGTGACAATTAACACAAACACTTCTCAACAAATTAGTTTCGTCACCTTATCGACTGTACACAATACAAGTACTTCTTCATTATCGATATCACGTTTTTTTTACAAATATCTTTGCTTCTATGTGCACGGAATACCTCTGAAGAAACTTGCAAAGAATTCGGACACATGCTTTACAATACTTAGCAGTAAATCATATTTAAAAACACAAACTCGTAGGTACACCCGCACAAATTTGTAGGATTCAATGCTAAGTCATGGAAGCCAGAACTACAATAGGTAATACAATAAATATAAGATATGAATAGCTTAGCCCAACAAATTGTGCGCCAGGGCTTTTTGTTATATACGACGACCGCTCTTCTGTGGTAAAGAGCAGACATCTATGTAGGATGGAGTTCTCTTGTATCGTGGTACTAACGATTCCAACGGAAATAAAATAGAAGAAAAGTATTTCTCTCCAATTTATATCTGTTTGACCTTTCCTCCCAACCATTCTACTTTAAGTGAAAACAATCTTTCGTACAAAAGTTGTTTGAATAAAGCATAAAACGTAGGAAGTTATCCACAATGTTTCACCTTTAAAAAAATCCCATAATTCTCTGTAATCGCGGTATTTAAATGCGGTATTTAAATCGCGGCCCTACTTCTCTGTTTATAAAATGAACTAACACACTATAAAACTCATTATTAATTCACGGAAGTCTTAGTTAATGCATATTATATTTATTTTAAATATTCAACAATTTTTACTGGAAAATAGAACAGTTTAATTATCAGACTGTATCAACTCCATTTTGTTTTCTCTTCTTGTCAGAGTAAAGAAGGTCATCTCAACTCAATGTATCTTTAAACGAAAAACAGACTCGTTAGTTCATTTTTACTTGTCAAATGTTGACAGAAGTAATATTGTCCAATTTAATGAAGGTAAACTTTACTCTCTCTGATTATTCTTCGGACTGCCGACCACAATTGAGACCGCGTAAGTCATTTTCATTTGCGGAGCATATGCTAGTGTCCGTTGGATTTTTGTGTTCAAAGTGACGGCCCCTAGACATGCTTACTGGCGCCGTCACGTGATGAAAACAACTTTATTTGCAAAAAACAATAGGGCTGCCGACATTTAAATACCTTTCAAGGCTTTCGAATCAAATTAATTCTAATAATGATACATTTTGGATGAGGCGGGATGACGAGGAGAAACATATTTGTATGAAATGGGGTGATTGCATGAAAGGTTACTTTATCTTCCCATTTACGATGAAATATTACATTTTTATTGGCACGTGACCTATTAAGTCTTGTTGACGTATAGGTGTCACTGCAGTGTCAGCCTCGTTACGATCGGAAAGGAAAATTAGAAAAGGGAGATTACCGCGATACCAGTTAACCCGCGATATGAGCAGAAACTACTATAATATCAGCAGTGTTCCCACTCAGTGTTTTTTCAAGGGTATACTTACCCTCTGGATACAAAAAGAAGGGGTAAATCTCAATTTTGGGGGTATGAAAATTATATGATAGACAGGCGGCAACCGTTTAAATTTTTTACAACCCGCGGAACCACTTGTTATGAAACAGTTTCGGGTACTTTTCCGACTTTTAACACTACTCGCAGTTGTTTCAGTACTTGTGGATGGTAACTCTTCACTTTGTTGTTGGGCATCATTTATTTTATTCGCCGTGAAGCAAAACACAATGCTTTTGTCTGCCACATTTTTGCAGACGAAGCCCGGATCATTAGATTGGTCACACTTTTAAAGTGCTAATATTAATTCCCAGAGCATTCAAATATGAAACCCGTCTACATTTCATGACGTCAACGGTAAATCACCAGCAGTTATGCCGACCGATTGGCCGAAGAGTAGAATTTCATGATCTATTTTTAGAACATACAGAGGGATTCCAGCTGAACATATTCGTCCTCGGCATTTTTGTACCGCGCGGTCTCGCACGTGGTGAAAATTATTTGCGCGATATTTATTTTGTTTGCGTGATTTACGTAATAATTTACGAGAGTGGGAACACTGATCAGTTTGTAAAATCGGTCGGTCTTGCAGTCGAAATATTGAGGCTATGAATAGCTATGAAAGACCAAATAATTAGGCTATTATGCAGCTTATTTTTGTACCAGAATAAAGAACAAGATAATACCAGTTTAATATAGTGTTTTTTTTTAAACTTCAGACTTGTCAGTTTTTGTGATGAACAGATGAATGGAATCTCCTTGTACTCTACTCTGTACTCCACAGCGCCACTTCAATTACATTTTATTTTGTATATGTAACAACATTTACACAATATCTATACTTACCATAACAAATATTCACCTGTTTACATCAAACGATCAGATTTGCAACATTTCTGCCACCATCTTTTGCAGCTTCCGTTAAATGTTTATTGTGCGGAATTCTGCGGGCCTATTTGAGGACCGAAATGTTCACGAATATATTATGTGGACTTTGTCATAATAATTATTAGTACATGTATCAATAGTTATAAGTAATCGTCAATTTCCCGTACATTTAATTTCAACGACAGGCTTGTACCGCACTCGGAAACTCGTCAAACAAAGACTACAGTATAAAGGTCGTTGTCTAAAAATAAATAATCAGGCCCGCACACAATACCCGTAGAATAAACTGGTCCATCCAGCCCTCTTGATTGGCTACACGGCTCCCGAAAACGTTTCACGGTTAGAGCCATTCTGATTGGCTACACGGATTTAACTAAACTGAAACGAGAACCGTTTACGGTGCGGTAACAGTTAATCGGTAATCGAGAACGCGCGGAAGTGAAACGCTGGCGGTACTGTAACAAATACATATTGGTAGCCATAGATATTTTTTCCCGTTATGCTTATGCCCAGCCAGTCAAAAGTAAAAGGGAAAAAGTGTAGTTGACGCTTTAGGACTGATTTTGTCTGGATTACGCAAACAGAAAACCGTTCGCACTGACCGAGGTATGGAGTTTAGAAGCAAGGAAGTGAATAAATATTTAATGGGCCAAAATATACACCATTTTTACGCCCTCAACATGGAGACCAAAGCAAATTATGCCGAGAGACTCATTGGAAACCATAAAACATAAGATTTTTAGATACATGTTAAAAAACAGAACAAAGCGGTATGTAGACCTTCTTCAAGATGTGGTACACAGTTACAATCACACAATACATCGTAGTTTGGGTTTTCCACCTGTGAGCATCACTACAGAAAATGAAGGAAAAAGCAGATTGCAACAATATTTACTAAGAACCACGAAAATGCCAAAGAAACTAAAGCGGAAAAGATATAAATTCAAAATAGGCCAGAACGTTCGTGTATCCCACGTGAGAAGTCTGTTTGACCGAGAGTACTCACAGAAATGGACCGGCGAAATCTTTAAAATCATGACTCGATACAGAAGAGAGGATCTATTGTATACATCTTGGTAGACTGGGACGATGATTCTATAGACGGCACATTTTATGAACACGAGCTTCAAGCGGTGAATGTGAACGAAACGACCGAGTACCATGTAGAAAAGATTCTAAAGAAAAGGACCCGCAACAAGCGGCATGAAATACTGGTTAGATGGTTACATTGGCCTAAAAAGTACGACAGTTGGATCCCCGAAACGGACCTACAGCAGTATTCTTAAGCCAATAAAAATAATCACATGACTTACATTTGCGTTTATAAGAAGGAAATATAGACTGCTACCTCATTCATTAAAAAGGCATCAAAATGAAGATTACCAATGTTGTACACAGCGCTAATTTGTGCTATGCTATTAACCTACGGCGGTTATGCTACAGCATAGCAAATGCCAGGTACGATCCAGGAAGATTTCCTGCACTGATTTGGCAACACAGAGCTATCGGCGGTAACTGTTTAGTATTTAGCAACGGTATTATCAACTGCAATGGAAAAGCTTTTAGCATGAAAGAGGGACATCATCGATTGCGACGATACGCGAGACAAATACAAAAGCTCGGATATCCAGTCAGTTTGAAAGACGTAAAGATGGTGACCTCGTCTGCAAGCCACACCCTTAGTTCTGGACTAGATTTAGAGCTGCTAGCAAAGGATAGAGTTAGCGTATACGAACTGGAACTGTTTTCTGCCCTTAATTTTAAAAGCGGCGGCGTTAACCTTTGTTGTTTTCATACTGGAAATATTGTAATCACTGGTATAAAACAGTCTCTCAAATAGACGATATAGTCTACCCAATACTTATTGAACTTGAAATGTACACTCGTAAGAACGTAGGAGTGAAAGATAAATAGCGAAAGCAATCATGAACCATTCGAAGGAAATCGCAATCTGAACTTTTTCTAAGCTTGAAAAATGCCTCGATACCTGTCAGAAAAACCCTACTGTCTAATATGACTCCGGTTCAGCTGGATGCTATTGCTGAGATTGCCATCAGAGTGGTTAACGGTGTCATTAATCTTTTGAGAAGAGATGTCCAGTTATTTCAAAGAAAAGGGTCACTATTGAGAAAATTAGCCTCAAACACCGTGTCAACGACTAGAAAAAAAATACTATTTCGACGTTACCATGCTATTGTTCCCGTATTACTAAGAACCGTTTATTTAATCAGGACAGTGACGGATGAAGTAAGAACAGACGGAAAACCCTAAGAACTGCAACCATGAACGACTTTTATCTATCCATCAACAGTCAGGACTGTCTCGACATTAGTAAGAATAACGATCCTTCAGAGTTTTCGTTCAACTTCCAAAATCCTATACTCTAGAAGGTCGTTGGCTGTGTGCTGTGACAGAAATTACCCTTACTTGTAACTTTAAGCCCCAGTACGAGGCTGTACCTGTGCACCGATTTGATAAAAGAATCCGTCGTTAGAGGTACCTTGCTATCAGTGTTAAGAAATATTGAAGTTGGAACCAAATACAAAAAAATGAAGTATACGGAACTTAATAATCTCGTGTATATACCAGTGACAATTAACTGCCTGAATTCGCTGAGACTTTATCTGAGAGACGAAAATTTAAACCCCTTGCAGTTTGAGACCAACGATTTTCACTGCCTACTCCACTTAAAAAAATATGGGATCGATAAATGTGTCTGATCATCAGCGACAAAAAATGGGTTCCCTATATACCCAACCCTGAGGCTTGGTATCAACACATGAAATATTTAAAAAGTGGATTTGTTCAAGCGGATCACCGTGGAAGATACGTTGTAGGAAGCGGTCAAAAATACAGAACCTTTCAAGAAATGAAAGATCAGCAACAAAGACCCGTGGTGAATCTGGTGACCCCCGTGGCTCAAGCCAATGAAATTGCCGAGTCTGAAATAGAACGTAAGAATGGAAAAAGATTTTAAAATATCCCAACTTCATCAGTCAAGCCAAAACGACAAAGAACGCATCAAAACCTCGAATTTAACTTTTAATCAGGATGTTTCGCGAAGATTACCACCAAGAAGATTTGTCTTTATTTGTACCTGCTCCTTCCGACGCCACCGTTGTTTCTAGAGAATGGATCGAGTTTAGGCCCGTCAATCAGGTGACGGGTACATCTGTTTTGGAATTTGACATACCAGCTCAAACTGCCGCTTACACAGATCTTAAAAGAAGTGTCTTGAACGTGAAAGCAAAACTTGTCAAGGAGATAATTCGAAGATTGAAGACGGCGAAATACTAGCTCCGGTGAACCTAACGTTACATTCCATTTTTCGGCAGGTGGATGTGACTTTCCAGCAAACTCCATTATCGCACACGGGCGCCAACTATCCTTATAAGGCCTACATTGACACCATACTCAATTCCAACGAAAACGAACAGCACGGAACGCTTACTAGTCAGTTTTTCTTTAAGGATACCGGCGACGTGGGCACGAGTGACGCCAAATCGGGGTCTAATGAGGGCTTATCTAACAGACTCGCAGCAACACGTGGTGGGAAAGTAATTGACATGGAAGGGCCGTTAATGCAAGACATGTTTCAACAATTCAGATTGCTTGTAAATGGAGTCGCCCTTGGCATCAAGTTATGGCAACATCACGATTCATTTCGTATTATCACAGATTCACTCAGTCCCGATTACAAAGTGCAGATAGTAGACGTTCGTTTCAAGTTATGCGTTCTACGACCCACGGCTGATGTCCTACTCGGAAACGACAGAATGATTCAAGAAGGTCCAGCCATTTATCCGTACCTTCGTTCAGAGAATAAAACTGTATCAATAGCCTCGGGCCAGTACAGTTATAGTGCCGATGACACCTTTCAAGGACTTGTACCGAGTAAATTAATCGTCGGACTCGTTTCTAGCGCCGCCTATAATGGACACTATGGCAAGAACCCTTTTGACTTTCAGCATTTCGATTGTAATTCGGTGGGCTTGTACATAGACGGACAGTCCATCCCATCCTAGCCTCTCCAGCCCAATTACCATTCGGATCAGTTTGTCGACTGTTACAGAACTTTGACCCAGTCTAGAAAAGACATTAATATCTCCTGAATGAGTATAAGAATGGATACTGTCTCTATCGGTTAGACATAGACCCTTTCCATTCCTTCAACACTCAAAGAAGGGGACACTGTCGCTTAGAACTCAAATTTGCCAGCGCTTTACCGGAAAGCGTCACCTTGATTATGTATGCCAGCTTTCCAGAGGTGCTTAACATTGACCGAGCCAGAGCGGTGTACTTGAAATGAATAACTTAGAGCTGGAACGCTTGTTGGTGGGATATCAGGTAAAAATATGCGCTTCCGATCAAATTAGAGTTAAAAAAAGGACAGTTTGTTATCTCTAATACGGATACGAGTAAAGGACCGGGAAAACACTGGGTGACCTTTTACTTCCCTACGCAAGGACCGTTTGAATTTTTTGATTCACTCGGCAACCCGCCGAAAGACTACGAGGCTGGATTTGAAACGATATTAAAAAAGGTTACTGGATGATGTCCGATCGTATACAGGACTTTAATTCCGATACGTGTGGACAATATTGCGTGTATTACGTCATGACTAGATGGGCAGGAACGATGATGAAAGACATTGTCAAACCTTTTAACGTCCGCAACAAAACGCTCAATGACAACTACGTCGTGCAATATGTAAACAAACGCTGAATATGTACATATACGTTTATTTTATATCAATAAAATGTAAAATAAAACAGAAGTTTTTATATTCAATAAGATATCCAGTCTATGGTTCGATGAGATTCTTTTGCCCGTTTAGTTTTGCGTTTACGTTCTCCAGGCGGTGGTACCATTACTTTATCCGTTTTAACGGAATTTTCCGTCGCCCCGAAGCCTTTGTAATTGACCCGTTGTACACGCTGATATTTCTCGTGGGGAATCAGAATGAAGTTTTCCATTTTTATCGTAACACGGGTTCCAAGTACGTCGAAGCTATCTTTACCAGAGTATAAACGGTTCTTGACTTTTCTCGAATCGCTTCTTTTTTCCGTTTAAATCCGACCTTTTGTCTCCCAGTAGATAAATAAAACGTCTTTGTCGCTTAAGTCTATTTTTTTCGGATGACGTAAGTTTTATCGTAAACCGGAGAACGTTGTAAGCGATCTGACAAAGAACTTTTAGTTGATTTTTTGAAATTGTGCGCAGCAACGCTTTTCTCTGCGCCGGGGGTAGTGTGTACCAACAGTCTTAAAAAGTGACGCTGTTGCATGATCAGTTCCATCATGATTACCACTCTTACATCCTCCTTTAATCTGTATTCTTACAACAGTCTGTAAACGACGGGGTCTTCTCCTGAAATATATACGTTCGCAGGCGATATTTATTATCTGCTACGGGGCACATATCGACCACGAAATAACCTCGTTTTACGCTTAAGGCAGTTTCGTAGGCTTTCATAAAACCTTTGGTCTTATCGGGGTACAGTTGACGCCCTAAGATACCCACTTGGGACGCGTCTCTCAAGTTTTTCATGAGCACCATGTACCACGTATTTAAAGCGATAGTTCGAGCGTGTTTGCCACCCGGGTACAGATTTTGCGTAATCAAAATCACGCTGACGCGTTTATGATGCGTCCCTTGAGTGAATAACAGTTCCATAGCATCGTTTCCCATCACTTCGTGCATAAGGTCGTCGATAATGATCAGTTTGTATCTCTTGTCTCCGGTAAAATCGTCCAGTTCCTCTGTCGTGGGTAGTCCCCGTTTACTGTAAAAGTTTGGTACGGTTCGTTCCATTTCGTCAAACAAATCTTGATGTATACCGTAACAGTATAATACGCGGGAAGGTGGGTCTCTGGAGTACATCCCCGATAAATTCCTTAAAAATCTGTACACAAACTGCGTTTTACCGCTACCAGTTTGCCCGTTAATACATATACTGGAGCAAGGTTCGAAAGGAACTGCGGATTGCATTATTTCTTCGATTTGGGATTGGGCAAAGCGTATCCGATACAAGAACTTAAAAGGCTAATCCAGAGTTCCGTACTACCGTTTTGGAGCGATAGGTTCGCGATGGAGGTAATAATAATGATGTAAACGATTATCATCTGACTGAAGTAAACAATTTCGGCCTGGGGTACCTTCGCTCCTAACAAATGCCACCTTTCTCCGTTCGATCGACTTTCTTCATCTGGTTTCGCGAAGTCGATAAAAGTTTCCCTTTCGGGTTCCTGAGACTCGGCAGTATTCATATTCTTACGTTCTCATTGACAGTTGTTCTTCGTTCTTACGAATTCAATCTTCGGTATACGCCTTTTATGTCCCACTCCCCCTCCCATTCCCATTCCCCTTAATAAGAGGGGGAGGGGAAGAAGGGCGCGCGCCGGCCAAATAAAAGGCGACGATTCCCTTGTACTTTTATATAAATAAATAAAAAGATCTGATATTTTTTTTTAATACGTTTTATTTTTAACGATTACAAAAGTATATACAGTAACGACATTTAATGAAATTGTATACAGTAGTGACATTTTTAAAAATAGAGATGACATTTTTCAACACGCGCCCTAGGGGCAAATACGCGTAAACGCGCAAAGACCTGTTCAGTAGTTACGCCGTTTAAGATATATATGACACGATCGTATAAGGTTGCGACACTTTTTAAAACGTAATGTCCTTCTTTTTTACATCAATTAATAACCGTACGGTACAGTGTCGTAATTGTCTAATTTTCTACGTTTTGTATACACCATCCGGTAACTTTTCTTTTCTTCTCTATTATACAGTTTTCTCTTTCTTTTGTTTCTACATATTTTACTCGGGTTGGCCACTACGACGTTTTTACAACTTTTTGCGTCTGTCACTAGACTTTTTACGCTTTCGAAATTGATTAGCCGACTGTTCGTATAATTGAGGGTAAATCCTCTAACCTTACAGGTTTCTTCGTTTTTATTAGTTTTGTACGCGTACTTTTAAGGACCGCCAGACACAAACTCTACAATATGCTCCCTCCCTCGAGTTCGTCTGTTAGCTCGCCTAGGTAATCCCCCTAAAAGCGGATCATAATGGCCGGGACAACTCACATAAATTACGCTGTCCGTATCGTAATATAAGACTCGCCTATCGAGCTTTTCGAGCACGCTGTAAAGTTTGAGTCTGGCCCAGCAGGTGGTAAAGGTAGCTATATAGATGTTGGTTTTATCGTCTACGGGTTGGCAGTCGTTTTTTGTAGGTCCACTCAATTTGTATCATGTCATTCGATAGTATATGAAAATTGAGAGGTCGTTTCATAGGATCGGAGAACAACTGAAAAAAATTGGTTCGCCTGCTGTTCGTGAAAGAACTCTGTCTGTTTCATATTGAGCCTCTGACCAAACTTACCCCAAAAACTGTTGAGGCATAGTTTAGCCAGAGCTCTCAAACCCGGGTTTTTAACTATGTTCTCCCTATCCAATGATACTCCCTCTTTCTTTAAATATTGTTGTAGGTAAGTAAACGTATCTTCTTCAGTTTTAATCCAGTCCGGGGAACCGCTCGCCTCTTGCTTAAACTTTAAGAAAGTATTAATGTATTTAGTGAATAGTCCCCCTTCGTCGGTTTCAGGGTCATACTGAGTGGTTTTCTCCCAGTGGTACACTTCGTACATTTTCTTAATTTGGTATCCTAACCTAACTGCCGTTTGTATCTCCGGAGTGCACCAGGTACCGGTCATCTCTCGTTTTTCGTTTGAACACGTGCAACGGTATTGGTTCTCAGAATCCGCGCAGGTTCTACATAAAGGAAATTTCAGTTTGCCATTTGATCTGTAAGGGAGGACGGGGGTGATACAGTCCTCGGGGCGGTAAAACTTTTACTTTGGCAATACCGAAATAGTCTTTAATGTCCTTAAAGTCTTTGGTTATAATTGTAGGGTGGCCTACGGGTACTGATAATACTTGTTGACCCAAGGGTACAAGCTGGTAAAATCCACGTACTTGACTTTCTCGTTTTCTTTACTTCGATGATAAAGCTGACTGGCATTGGTGCGACCCCCGAAAAAACTTGCCCTGGGGTCTAACCTGTCAGTCAAATCTAACTGAGTAGTAAATTGTTTCAGTTCGAAGTTTTGATTTTTTTGTTTTTGAAAGTCGTGGTCCCAAATACAAACGTAATTAATTCCTAACTGTTCGATACAGGCTTTCTTTTTTTAAAGTTAAAGCGTACCAATTCCTCTAAGGATTGTTTTGTAAGTGGATGGTGCGTTTCTTTGCGATTCTCTGAAAAAACATTCGGGACAACCGTGAAACGCGCAACCGTGGTACTCGTATGCCGTGTTTGTTTCTTGGCAATAACCGTCTAATTTGTAACGTGTACCCGGTAAAGACTTTTCGCCGGTATTTAAAGCGTGTTGAATATTGACACGTTTAACATGCGCCACCCACTCTAGCCATTGAATCGAGGCTTTACTATACTGATCATTGTAAACGCCTGGAGGAATTTGTGCGACGGGGTACGTACAAATTCTTTCTCGAGCACCTCCTCCTTAAGTTCAGTTTCGGGGATCCATTCGTCTGCTCGTAAAACGTACAGCCTACCGTCTATTAATTTTGCTTGAACCCAATCTTTGAGAGCATTTCAATTTCACCTTCCATTCTTCTTCTAAAAACTTTGTTTTGAAAACGTTCATGCAGACGGAAGCTATCGTCACGTACGGTGTGGGCCACGACGAAGTTTGGACGATGAGTGGCTTTACCGCACCATGACGTTTGGCAGTTTTGACATTTGGAGCAAGATGTACATACCTTTGTGATTGACAGTCTTTACAATGTTTTCTCTTTTCGGGTAAATATCCCTCCTCGCATACATTTATTTCATCCTGACTACACTCAAAATCGAAAAAAAAAATTTTGGTATATAATGTTCTTTAGAAGGTGTTGACCTTAAATAACATACATGATCCTCCATTACAAATTTATCACAGGATGAGCACATGTATTCTCCGCACTTCTGTTCTTCTTTCTTTCTTTTGTCCGTTCTTAGCACTTTGTAGCATGTCGGGCATTTAAACCACTTTTGACACTGAGATGGACCGCGGGGCATGCCTTTCCCTTTTCCGTGCTTTTGTACTGGTATCCGTTTATGTTGTTGAAAGCATTCTTCGGACCTTCATTCCATATTGCAATCTTTACAAATAATTGGGTCACTGGTTCTGGGGCAATAGTTCAGTTTACATACTATACAATGAGTTTCGCAAGGGGTGATATTCTCTGTTGTTGTAATGCTGTAGACATCTTTCGCAAAACTATCCGGCGCTAAAAATCCGGTGATACTAGTAATAGCGTGAAAGTGGTCGTCGTTCACCAAATAAAGATAAATGGACGGACGTTCGCCTGTACCGGGACTGGTGATGAATTTATTTCCCATTCTGGCCCTGATCACCATCAAGCGCACTCCGAGAACTTCTTCAAAAGCCTCTACATCGTTTAAACTAGCTGGACGATTTAAAGGCACTTTGGCTAGCTGACTAATGGCTTCCGTTAACTGTCGTTGTTCGTCCCTCTTTTTGTTCCTTAAATGTTTGTAGTAACTTTCTGGTACTTTCTTGTTTTCTAATATGAGTGATATATTACTTTTCTTTTGTCTGTTTTTAGCGACCTCTTTCCATTCTTCGGAGGTACATATTTTTGATTTAGCCCAACTGACCCCTATCGCCCTGGCCATACAAAGTTGATCATTATTTTCGATGGTGACGATAGAGGTTTTCAATTGTAAGGAATTCTTCTTTCCTTTAAGTTTGGTGATTCTGCGAAGTGGACCGCCGCTTCCGTTTGGTAAATCGATGGAACCGATAGAAATCTCGAAACTTTCATCAATGGCTAACTCCTCCTTGTTGTTGAGTACTTTCTCGACGGTCTCCAACACGGTGTCGGCGTTAAGTTGGTCCCCATGGTTGTAGGGGAACAACAATGGGGTTGCTAAGTCCTTCGTGGTGTATAACTACACGACCCAAATCGTTCCCTGCCAAACCGCCCCGGGCGAGTCCGTATCTCAGATCTTGAAGTATTTGTCCTTGATACTGTTCGTTTACTTTTACTTGATAGGTACGATCCACTGCAGCATTTTTGGCATAGGTTTTCTCAGACTTTTTCTTAAGGTGTATTGGAGACCTTGATAGGGATTATAAGACGGACCCTGATGCGGTATGTCCCCACTCCCTTTCTGAAATAAGGGGTTCCAATCTTTATCGTCTTTTGCAACACTTTGTAGTTTCGTCCATTTCTATGTCAAACAATAATGCCTTTATACACTCCTCTATTTCTTCTTCTTCTCTTCCATATTCTAGGGCTAACTCAAAATTGTCAAACAGGTCGAACTGATAAAGTATATTGTCCAACTGTTCATTAACAAAATCATCATCGTATTCGAGTTGAGGGCTGGTCCCGACATTTATCCTCCAACCACGACGTATCAGAGGCCTCTGTAACCGTATACTCGTGCATGTTGTCCCGTATAGTAATAAATATAATAAAAAGAAGTATCATGTATGGGTTTTCTTCAGTGAAAATACCAGCATTCTTATATAAAGTGATGTACAACGCTAAACAGTGATATTAAAACAACTCACCTATATAAGACTGTTCTAATTGATAGTAGCATTTAGCGTTTGGCATTGGTACTGACTTTGGAAGAACAAAAATTAGGTTTATGTAGAGTTGTTAATGTGCCCTAGGCTATATCAAGGTATAAGGATTCTCTTAAGTTAACATTTATAGGGGGGTACAAGAACTATTTCATATATATGGGAGACATTTAATGATTTTAAATATTTGATTTAGGCTAGAGGGTATAACATTTATTGGACAATAATGGGTTTTTGTATATGTCTTTAAATGCTCTACGATAATAATTAATATCCAAAGTATCATTTATGAGGGCTAAAGGGTTAATATCTGCATAAAAGAGAAATTTAAGGTTTTTTAATATTTGGTTTGACCTTGTAAAATGGCATGTTTATATTGCTCTTAAGGCATAAAAGCACGGGACAGCTTAATGACAGACATATATTTTTTTTCTTAATGTCCATTTCGATATAAGTTGGTTGCATGAAGACCATATAATAGTGTTTTATTGTTTAAAGTAAACTTTGTAACTTAATTTATTAATACAAAAGTATCATTCTCTTACAACTACAGTTCTGTGGTATATTTTATTGTAAGCTGCAACATGTACATCACAAAGGAGTTAATATAAAAAAATGATTTAAAGGAATAAATATTTTATTTTTAATCAGGTAAAGGGCATACTTTATTCAATAAATGCATATAAATAAAAGTGATTTGTTTAACAAAATATATAAAGTAGGTTTATATGTACATTAAGCATATCAATATAAAATTAAATATCGTTAAAACCACCAAAAGAAAATAATTGTAACATATAATATCTCAGAAGCAAACGCCTTCTGTAGCACAACAATGTAATGGTTGTAAAAGGTAGTGTTTTAAAAAAGGTTACTTTCTTGCATATTTACAATAACAATTAGGAAAAGGGTGTTGCTTTAAAGATTGCTAGCGTGGTAAAACAGTGTTTAAAATGTCATAACTTTACTGTTATGTATAAAAAGCTTACCAGTTCTGATTAGGTCGTTGCTTAGTTATGTAGTACACATTTACAAACAGTGAATTTAATTTAAAAGAGTTTAACAGTGGAGGGTGTGTTCAGGTATTACAATTATTCATTTGCAATAAAAATAACTACTTACATACAAGAAATGAAAAGAAAACAAAAATGCATCTTAAATCTAAATTTAAATTATTAAACTGTTCTAAATGAATTATAGGTATAATTGTGAACTTTATTCATATATGTACCTTTTAATAAATGTAAAGGTTATTATAATAAGTATAAACGACCTCACGCAAAATCAATGTGTCTTTGGCAATTAAAGTAACTAATATTTCAATAACTTAAACTTTACATATAAGTGAAAGTGTTTATACGGTAAAATACCATACCGATATCATGCAAAACAGGTAAAATGTGTAATTTTCAGTATTGTTTAAATTTCTTTTCTTGTAGATACTTTTAGGGTTTTAAACAAATTCATATCAAGACCCGGTAAATGGTCTTCCATATGATGTCTAAATACAGTTAATAGTGCTGACATTATAGAATAAAATTGAAGACCGTGGTCTTCGGTAAAGTTGCCTTCCATTACGTGAGCAATTTCGTGTAAAAATGTATAAACTACTTGTTCTAAACATGAATGATATATGGTATTTATCCGTATTTCAATCATTTCAGGATGTTTTTTGGTTAACCCCATCCAATTAACATTTTCGAATGAGTATACATTTAAGATCAATATTTTATAATTTGTTGACTTTTGTCCCAATAAAGAGGTGATTAAATTTAACCGTTGGGAGGGCAGCATAAAATACATTTTCAACTGATTCCATGAGCAATGGCCATGGCCAGTTGATATTAACATTAAAAACATTAAATAGTAATCAGCATAAAAAGACCCGTTGGTAATGTCCATTAAGTATGGTATACCGTATGACTGTGCAACCTGAAAAAAAACAACAACAAGGAACAAATTGTAAATATATATATATATATATATATATATATATATATATATATATATATATATATATATATATATGTGACAAATCAATTGTATTAAAGGTGTAGCAGGGTAAATTATATTAAGGTATATCAGTGTATTTCATATAGAAAAACATGATAACAAATAATACCTCTTTGGTTATTTCCATTCCTGGGTTGGTCTTTCTCTTGTTCGTTTTCATTTACAAGTTCGTCCTGCGTACTCTGTTAATGTAATAATTTTAAATTAAGCATATAGAACTATATTAAAGGGAGGTTATTACAAAAACAATAATACCTATTCCACTCGTTACTATTCTTTATAAAATTGGTTTACACAATCGTTTAATTACCAATAATAATAGATAGGCAAATTTACCTCTGTTGATGTTGAAACATCTTCAAATTCTTCATCGTTTGTAAGGTCTATCACTTGGTGCAAATCATCAGTCTAAAAATTATAATAGTAACAGAAAAATTATCTCATTGGTTTAGAGGTTCCAAGGCGGTGCCCCACTGTGTTCCGTTAATTGTTCGTTTTGTCCTCGTGTGTTTGCTTTGTATACTTGTGTGTGTTGGTGGTGTATGTTTGTGTGTGTACATGTGTGTGTTGGTGGTGTATGTTTGTGTGTGTACATGATTGTGTGTGTGTGTGTGTGTGTGTGTGTGTGTGTGTTGGTGGTGTGCACTTCTGGGTGCTGTGGGGGCTCGTTTTGGGGAGGCTGCGTTTTTGGTACGTGGCATTCCCTGTTTGATATTATTTTTGGTTTTAAAGTTATATATATATATATATGTATTTTTTTCAATGCAAATATAAATTAAACATGTCATTAAAGTATGCAAAATGTATAATTACCCCGACACTTTCTTCACAGGATCTGTCACCGGTATCTGGAATAGTTAATTTATCTACATTTTAAAAAAAAGAACAGTAAGTTCTATTTAAATAAAAATACAGTTTCAATATGTTTCTAATTTTAGGATTCAATTTAAAAAAAAACTCTCTCTAAAAAAGTGTTTGTTACTTCTAAAACATAATACAACACAGTACAAATCCAATCATCATATGTAAAATTATGTTTTTCAGTTGTTTGATAATCTACATGTTTTTTATTTATTTTACTATAATGGAACATCTTTGTACCACAGTATTTAGTCTATCGCTAGAGAGTAGGCTTAAACGGTTGCTTTGCGGTTGGACGCTGTGCTTCCCTCTTTGGTTGTGTCTGACGGAAGGGGGGCTCTGTGGTGGGCGGTTTTTGGATCCCACTGGGACGGGGCTGTTTTGATTTCTGTCCTCTGGCCTGTTTCGTCGGGCCCTTAGGGGTGTTTCTCTTGGTGCTCTGCCTTCTGCGGATGCATTGGGTGCGTGCGTTTTTGGTTCTCAGGGTTTGCTTTTTGTGTGTTTGTGCACGAGCATTTTTGTGTTTTGCATGCCGTGCCTTTTGTTTCCATTGCGTGTGTTGGGGATTCACCTGGCGGGGATTGCTTTTGTTTGCACTGTCCTGTCACTTTGACGTTTTGGGGAGGCTGCGTTTTTGGTACGTGGCATTCCCTGTTTGATATTATTTTTGTTTTTTTGGAACATGGTGGGGGTAAGAGTGAGGTTGGGTGCGCACCATAAACCGGTTTTAAGCTCCCCAGTGGTGTTTTTTGCCACTGACCGTTCCAAGGCGGTGCCCCACTGTGTTCCTTTAATTGTTCGTTTTGTCCTCGTGTGTTTGCTTTGTATGCTAGTGTGTGTTGGTAGTGTATGTTTGTGTGTGTACATGATTGTGTGTGCGTGTGTGTGTGTGTGTGTGTGTGTGTGGGGGGTTGGTGGTGTGCACTTCTGGGTGCTATGGGGCTCGTTTTGGGAGGCTGCGTTTTTGGTATGTGGCATTCCCTGTTTGATATTATTTTTGTTTTTAAAATAGTGTAGCTTATATGCAAATCAGTAACTATAAATAATAACCAAGATGCCGGCTGGGCATGCGCAGTTTGTGGCGCTAAACCGTCCCTAATACTACTTATAACTTTAGTTTCTTCAACACCCCTCAAAACTTTCAATACGTACTTGACTTAGAATTAGTTTTATTTATGATGATGAACTTTCAAAATACTTTTCTTTTCTGATATTTTCAATTTATTTAACAAAACTGTAACAGCTGGTGGAACAGCCCCAACGAGCGTAACAAATATTGTTATAGCTGGAACCAATGCTAACAAAAGCAGAACAACCGATTAGACCGGCAGTTACTTGTAAAGCGGTGTTTACTCTTCCGCAGAGTTGATAACTTTTTCTGTAAGCTGCCCGAGTTTTTTTTAAATGAATTATCAATTCATCTACAGTCTTGATTGTTTTATCCATTATATATTTAGTTTATATTATATCTGAAAATTTTATCCAAGTGTTAAAATCATTTGAATAACCTTTCCATTTCACTAGTGCTTGTTGTTTTTTATAGTTACGTTTTATAATTTTCTCAATTCAGAAATATTTCTTGCTTAGCTTTACTTAGTTCTTGTTCATAAAATGTACCTTTGATTTCCTCTTGATTGAGATCTTTTATTCTGTATGTAATTGGATCGGTATTAAGAATTTCATGAATAACAAATATTTCTTCCATCCAGTTTGGTGTATATCCTGTTTCAAAATGACGTTTAAGCTTACTGATTCTTACTTTATCCCCAATTTTGTACTTTGGTTTAGTGGATGACTTACCCAAAGGGCCATACAGATTAAAAATAAACTTTGCCTTTATTTTCTGACATGCTTGCTTCATTTGGTGTCATTGTTATGCTGTTATGCTTTGTGTTATTATATTTATTAACCATATCTGGTAACTTGTCCAGATAAGTGTTTGTATTATTTTGCGGTGAAATATTTCCACATGATTTGTTTTAATGTTCTGTTAAATCGCTCTACCACTACAGCTTTACCAAAGTTAAAAGTGTGATAAATGTTTATTTTATTATCCTCAAGACATTTCTTAAATGTCTTGTTGAAGAATTCCGTACTCTCATCTACCCATAAGTTATTTGGATGCCTTTGTCCAACAACCCCTGCAAACGCTTCTGTTACTAACTTTCCTGTTTTATCTTTTAAAGGTATAACCCAAGCATATTTACTAAATACATCAATTATTGTTAATAAATACTTCACACTTTTATTATATCTAGCAAAAGCTTGCATATCAACTAAATCCGCTGACCACGTATCATTGATATCTGTAACAATAACCCGACGTGTTTTCTGCTAATTTATCGGTCCAGGTTGTTGGTTTTGTAGATACCTTTGGGGACTGGGTTCTTACCTTCTCCCCCCTTTTTCCGTTTTTGATTGTCCAAGTCCAAGTTAATATTTCATATTTATTGCTGGTTTAACAACTAAGTGTTTTGCAATTTTTCTCCAAATGTTTTGATTTGGTGTTTTTTAAATTTGCTAACATGTTTTTATCACAATCACTCTTACTCATGTCACTATCATAGCAATAATCATGGTCCATACATACTGCATCTAATTCATTTACAGGTGCTCCACTATCTAAAGGATTTCCGGGCCACAATATTTATAACCTGGTAAGGTTAATCCTTTTGGGTAAAAGGGGTAACATAGCTTTATGTAGGTCTAGATTACCCCAGATTTAACAAACATTGTTTTTTGTAATACCGCAAGATGCACAAGTAGCCTTTATCATGTGTCTATTATTCTTTGTTATAACAAGATTTGGGTTGATATCTTTTGTATATTTTCGTTCTTTTAACACAGTAAATAATTTTTTATATTATATATAAATATTTTCATCAAAGTTTTTTGATACTGTTTTCTTTGGTTTGTCTAAATACAGAAAGTCATACTGTTTCTTTATTGCTTCTTGGAATGCTGTTTTGGGGATATTTTGCTCTCTTGCTATCATATCGTTTTCATTTTTATTTGGACTTTGAAATAGAATGTAATGAGAACAATTTAGTCTTATATCTTTTGGAGTTTTGTAATAAGATTGGCTTAGATATATTACACAACAATTCTTATGCCTACCCCCGATAAAGTGTTTTATTATATTGTTTTGGTTTCCTTCACAAACGTAATCATCAAAAATAACCACCTTTAGGGAATCAGGATTTTCAATTTCATCCAAGTCACTAATATCATCATTTGAAATCTCCAAAATATCATCCAACGGTTGTTTCATTTTTTCTCGCAATTTCCGTGAAACGTTCTATTAAATCTTGATATTTTTTCTGTTCCAAGTTTTTAGAGTATAAATAAAGTTTATCAAAATATATTAATGGCTTTCTGAGCATGTGAATTAATACATTTGTTTTACCAGAAACGCTGTTTCCGCAAATAAGCATTCTAAAACACGAATCTGGCATAAAAGAATGTAACTGCTTAAACTTATCATCGTATTGAGAGACGCCATCATAATTAGGAATTTTCATCTATATTTATATAAATGGGAATATTTAACAACACCAAAAACCGTCAAAATGATCAGTCTGTATCTAAAGTCAATTTTGGAATAATTCTAGCAAATTATGCTACCAGAAAACAATTTAAAGCAGTCAAAAGGGAAATGCAATCATATCTTCACAAAAACAAGGAACTTGATAATAAAATGAATAGGCCATTAGATATGGGTGGTAATGAGATAATAAATCTTGGAAACCCCGATAAACCCAACAATGCTATAACTAGGAGATTTCTTTTAAGGAAAATTCAAAACGTAATAGAAGACTATGATCTTAAAGATATTAAAACCATAAAACAAACACTGGAAACAGAAAGTGATAATATTGAACAATTAACAAAACACATAAAAGCCAACGAAAAAGTAATAGTTGAATTACAAGGTAAAATTGAGAAAGAAATGGAGGTATTGTCGGAAACAATGAAACAACTTGAAGAGAAATCCGACACAACAGATGATGACATCAAAAAGTATTTAGACAATACCTTGAAATTGTACATAATCAAGTAAAGGAACTGAAAGAAAACATGATAAAACATGAAGAACTCAAGGAAAAGTTAACTGAAGCTGAGAAAAAATTACAAAATATGTATCAGTTCGAATTCAAGACAGAAATAAACAAACTTGATGAGGATACAAAGAAAAGAAATTTCGACTTATTAAATAATTTCTTAAACAAATTTGCTGAATATAAAACTGAACTTGGACGTCAAATCTCTGAAGCCAAAAGTGAAATCGAAAAATCGGCTTCTCAAAGAGGTGATGAACATGGTACAAAATTACAAACTTTAAAGGAAACATTTCAAACCGCAATGAAAAACATGACCGATCAACATACTGAACAATATAATGATTTACTTAAACTAACAAATACATTAACAGAAAAGATTGCTACATGTAATAAAAAAATTCAAGAAACAGAAAACAAGCTAGATTTTGTAGTTGATGGATCAGTTACACAAGGAGAATCAATTAAATCAAATCACGATCAGCTTGATGATTATGAAAACAGAATAGACGACATGGATGACCAATTAAAAAAGTTTTAAAGAAGTTGCAACAAAACGAGCTGATGATTTAGGTAAAACAATACTAGATGTATTAAGCAAATTATCTAAACTTGAAGTGACAGTATATGAAGTTCCTCTTTATGAATGTCCTGCCTTTAGGAAACATAAGGTTAGTGTTCTGTCCGCATCTATCGGAATTGCTACATTTTATGAATTCAATCATATATTACAACAGCAGAAAGTTAAATCTTATAACTTCTTTAAATTTTTTAATACTAACTATTTCCCAGATGAAAATCACCAAAATTACAAAAATTACAAAAATTATATAAAATTAAACCACAGTTTTAATACGAAAAAACTTGGAAATGTAGAAGGTTCCTAATTAACAACTCCGGAAAATACCACATTAAAATAAAATTGATAATTAAAATTCTTGCAGGAAACATCAAAGCATTTCAGTTGATGTGGTCGGAAGGTTTGTTTCCGGACTGGGGTTGAAGGGGTCCATACCTATTACAAAGAAAACTGACAATGTAATAAGCATCTTTGAAAAGGAAAGAACAAAGATTTATTCTGGGTACATCAATTGTGATTTGTCCAGAAATAGATAATCCAAACACAAAGTTTACTATTGAAGATGGCAGTTATGTTATATTTACTTATTCTCGGGAACCATGAGCTTCTTTTGTAAATATATTTATATAAATGGGACTATTTAATAACATAAATGAGAAAACAAATAAAATAAAAAAAACATATAAAAAGACCTCCATTATTTTTAACATACAGAACTGAAGATACAGACAGCGGGTTATATAGATGGGTTGCAGATTTACCCGAAAATGGTTTTAAAACAAATATCACCGTAGAGCAAGACTGTACTTTAATAGTTTTAGCAGACGCTATTAAATCTGACAAGGGAAATGTTATGTTGAAAATCAAACAGAATGGTTTAGTTAAGCAAGGCTATGAAGCAAAAAACTATCGAAAAAACGAATTAGTAAGTGTAAATTATGTAGGAAAAGTCCATTCGAACGATGTGGTACACATACAAGGTTCCAATGTTAAAAACATTCAGGTAACTATTTATGGATGTGTTTAAGCCGCCGGGTGCGTTATTTTTTATATTTTATATAAGTTAAAGGTATATAGAAATGATAATAGATGAAATAATAACTAGAGTTATTGATGCTAAAAGTTTAGTAAATACGTTTAATGATTGGGATTATCGTGATAAACATGGTTTGATTACTATTTATACTAAAGATGAGATGTCTGGTTATAAACGTTACTTTCTAAAACACATAATAAAGAATATGGATATCATTGAAAAGAAAATCGAAAAACTAGGTGGTTTAGACAAAGCACTTAACAAATTGGAACCTCACAAAACGCTCCGAAAGCAGATTCCAGATGCACTTATTAATATTAAATCATTCCTTGATGAAAAACAGGATTTAATAGAACAAAACCAAATTGAAGAAAAAGCACGGAAACAACGTCGAAAACCAAAGCCTGTTATTGCCACAGAATTAGATACTGATAATGTTAAGGAATATAAGAGCATGTATCAAGCACAAAAATGCCTAGGAGTTAACACAGGTCAAATAAAAATGTGTTGCGAAGGAACAAATAATGTAAAGACAGCCCTTTCTAAAAAGAATGGAAAACGTTATAATTTTAAATATGCGTGTTAATTAACTTAAAGATATTTTATATTTTCCTATTATATAGATGAAATCTTTAGATACTACCATAACCCTGAAACCAGTTAATATTTCAAAAGGTAATATATATTCCGAATATGTGATAGACATAATAAACGATCATGATCCTAAAATACAATTAAAAAGATAACAAACCCGCTTTCAATACTTTTAAGTGAAATAATAAGAAATTATGGAATAAAAGTAAATGTAGCATTAGAAATAAACTTTATTAGTCCAACGGATGATAAGTCACAAACTGCTTATTTTAAATCAAAAGCTAAAAAAATTACTAATTCAAATGAAATCATAAATACACTAGACGATATAAGTAATGAACTTCTTAACACAATCACCGAATGGATTTCACTGGGTTCTGGTTGGGTTATAGAAAAAGTTAAAGCACATCGGATAACCATAATTAAATACAAACCACTCAGAGGTTCTTCTTATTTACCATTACCCGAGATTATTAAAAATAGGAAGGGGCTAATTTACATTAAGAATGAAAACGACAAGGAATGTTTCCGTTGGTGTCATTTAGCATACACATTTCCTGTACAAAAAGACCCACAAAGAATAACCAAGTATAAGAGTTATAAAGATCAACTTAATTACCAAAATATTACTTTTCCAGTAAAATTAAAAGATGTTCCAAAAATCGAAGAAATGAACGACATACGTTTTAACATATTTGGGGTTGATTTAGAAGATGAAAAAAGTCCCATTTATCCCCTATACATATCACAAAGAATAGATTCCAAGAACGGAACTTGTGAACTACTGTTAATAAAAGGCGAGGGCTTTGCTCGAGGAAACGAGTAGAAGAAAAAAATATTGATCATTATGTGTGGATAAAGGATTTCCAATAAATTAATGCATTCACAAACAAAACAAAATAACCAAAAGTATTTTTGTAAATACTGTATCCAACACTTTTCATCAAATGAAATTCTTAATAAACATACAGAAGTCTGTTTAGCTATTAATGGATGGAAAAAGGTCTGTATGCCCCAACCTAGAAATAGTATATTACAATATAAAAACTACCACAAACAATTAAAAGGCTCCTTTTGTTATGCTGATTTTGAGTCAATAACAAAACCAATAGTTGAAGAGTTAGGTAAATCAACTGTGGCTTACCAACATCATATAGCTTGCGGATATGGATATAAGTTAGTTTGTACTTATGATAATAGTTTTAGCAAACCAGTACAAGTGTACCGAGGGTTATGCTCGAGGAATCATGGGAACGAAGGCGAGGGCTATGCTCGAGATAAGAATGTTATTTATAAGTTTATTGAACAAATGTTAAAGGAGGAAGAGTATTGTGAGGAAATATTTAAGGAACACTTTAATAAAGAAATGATAATAACTAAAAAAGAACAACAAGAATTCAAAGCAGCTACATCTTGTCATATTTGTAAAAAAAGATTATAACTCTACCCTTTGTACTCCATATGATTTAGAATATAATTATCCTGTAAGAGATCACTGTCATATAACAGGAAAATACAGAGGATCTGCACATAACAAATGTAATCAAATATACAGATTAACAGAAAAAGATACCAGTTGTATTTCATAACTTAAGAGGATATGATAGTCATTTAATAATGCAGGAAATAGGTAAATTTAAACGAAACATTAATGTAATTCCTAACAATATGGAAAAACACATGGCATTTATGATAAGTAATTTGGTTTTTTATAGATAGTTTGCAGTTTCTTAATCAATATTTATCCAACCTGGTAAATAATTTACCTGATGATTCTTTTATTTACACTAAGGAATGCTTTAAAGAACCAGGATTATTCAATTTAGTTAAAAGAAAAGGTGTTTATCCATATGATTACATGGATTCTTTTGAAAAATTTAAAGAAACCATATTACCCCCAAAGGAAAGCTTTTATTCTTTATTAACAGATGAAGGGATTTCCGACGATGACTATAAACATGCACAAAATGTATGGCAAGCATTAAACTGCAAATATCTTGGAGGTTATCGTGATCTTTACCTTAAAACAGATGTACTTCTTTTAGCAGATGTCTTTGAAAAATTTAGGAAAACCTGCATTGAGTATTATAAACTCGATCCATGTCATTACTTTAGCAGTCCAGGACTTGCATGGGATGCATGTTTAAAAATGACAGAAATAAAATTAGAATTAATTACAGACATTGATATGCATTTAATGATTGAAAAGGGGATTAAGAGGAGGAATAAGTTATATTGCAAATAGACACTCAAAGGCAAATAATAAGTATATAAACAAATCTTTAGATATAGATATGGATAAATCTAGTGGAAACAAATACATTATGTATCTTGATGCAAATAATCTTTACGGATGGGGGATGAGTCAACCACTCCCTTATGGGGGGATTTAAATGGGTACATAATATGACTTTAAAAGATATAATCAATAAACAAGGCACCCCAAACATAAACACAAGCAAGGCCGGAAGGATAACTCCACACGGGGTTATTTTGTTGAATGTGATATAATACATGATTTACATTCTGATTACTCCCTAGCCCCGGAGAAATTAATTGTAAAAGGACGAATGGTTATCAGACTATTGTAAAAAGTTAAAACAGAAATTCAATTTAAGTACTGAGTATAAAACAACAAAATTAATTCCAACTTTGTTTAACAAAGAAAAATATGTGCTGCATGCTAGGAATCTTAAGCTATATCTTAGTCTTGGAATGAAAGTAACCAAAATACATAGAGTCTTGGAGTTAAATGAAAGCCCTTGGTTGGCAGGGTATCTTGCTTTTAATACACAAAAAAGAAGTCAAGCCAAAAATGCATTTGAAAAGGATTTCTTCAAATTAACGAATAATTCTGTGCATGGGAAAACAATGGAAAATCTCAGAAAAGAGCAAATGTATTACTTACGCATGATGAAAAGGTTTTAGAAAAGCATGCAGCAAAAGGCTACTTTCGTTTCCGCAAAGTGTTTAATGATAACTTATTAGCCATACATAAAGTAAAGGAGCAACTTATTCTTAATCGACCCTGTTATGCTGGGATGACCATTCTTGAGTTAAGTAAATATCTTATGTATGACTTTCATTACAACTATATTTTAAAGAAGTATGCCTGATCTGATGTAAGTTTGTTATTTACAGATACAGATAGTTTATGTTATGAAATAAAAACAAAGATGTTTATGAAGATTTAGATAAAGATCGTGATTTGTTTGACAATAGTGATTATCCCAAAGAAAGTCCGTTTCATTTTGATGAAAACAAGAAAGTTATAGGAAAGATGAAAGATGAAGCTGCTGGAACCCCATAACAGAGTTTGTTGGATTAAGAAGCAAGATGTATTCTTATACCCTTGGGAATTCTTTAGATAAAAAGACAGTCAAGAAATGTAAAAGGCATAACAAAAGAAAATGTTGAAGATTATCGCGATGCTTTATTCAACACCCTACAAAAGACTCATAGTATGAAACAATAAAGTCTAATAAACATGAATTAAAAAGTTTTCAAATATCTAAATACAGCCTTTCTTGTTATGATAATGAAAGATACATTCTAGACAACGGGATACAAACTATTCCTTATGGACATTATAAGACATTAAGGAACATTAAGAAACATTCAGATACATTATGAAACATTATGAAACATTATCTTTTTATATTATATAGATGTTGTCAAAAATGAAAGAAATTAGAGAAAAGAATGTAAAAGCAGATGAAAAAATGAAAGCTGTTCGTGATAAGATTATAGAATATAAAATAAGAAAAGCATCAAGTCAAGATATGTACAACGAGATTTATAAACCAATCACAAAAGAAATAGAAAGCCAAAAAGAAACATTAACGGATCAGTCGAGGGCTTCGCTCGAGATGTTTAAAGCATTACCTGGAATTAAAGAACAATTGGCATTACTCCCAAGAGAATTTGTAAAAGAGATAGAAGAAGCAGAAGCAAAGTCCTTACCTGCTCCGTTTGAAACAGTTGAGGCCCCACAGGCCTTACCAGAAGAAGATATCAATAAATTGTTTGAAGAGTATGAAAAAGAAAAAGAAGAAAACGGAGTAGAAAAAGATTTAGGAGCAAGACCGAAAATAGTAAGATTAGATAAAGATATAGATGATAATGTTTTAGAAGAATACGAATATGAAAAACCGTCTGAAATGTTTAATTTTTTAACTGCAGATGAATCTGATCCCAATAAAATCAACAAGAGATACTTCAAAAAAATAGGTGATGTTACTAAAGATATACAAAAGTTAAATGGTAAAGTAGTTAATAAATCAAAAGATCCTACTAAAATAGAAGAAGTAAAACAATTAAGATATAATCAAAAAGAATTGATGAAATGCAAAAAAAAAAACGGTTAAAGGGGCTTATTGTTATGGCTCCTACATTTGGACAGGGAATGCCTGAAGGACCTAAACATACTGAACCTTTAGGTACATATAAAGTTACACCTTTAATAGGTACAGCAGATGGACAATATGGTAATCTAATTATTGGCTTAAATAAACTTTATGGTCAAAACAAATTAGTCGCAAAAGATCAAACCACGGGAGCAGAAGTAATGAATACTAAGGTTGATGATGATCTAATTGACCTTGTTGATAAGAGATATAATAGAAATAAGAAGCATTCGGTTTTATCTATGGAACTATTTAAATAATTAACTGAAAAATCGGGATTACCTATTAATAAAAGGTCCATGAAATTTAAAAATGTAATACGGGAAAGGGGATTAAATAGTGAAATCTTTAGATACTCTGGCATTTGTCCTTGTAATCCAGATGAACTAATGAATGATCTAGAACTCATTTGCGGTTCCATTGATGCTGGAAATAATAATCAACAACTAAAGATCCAGGGAATAAACATAGACGAATTTATTAAAATTGGGGAAAATATTACCAGAACTTCATGAGTCAATATACAAAAAATATTTTTTTATGAAAAATATTTCACATAGATATAAATGGAACAAAAAATAGTATTAAGTTCAGAAGTAGCCAGGACAAATGATCAAAATAATAATTCCCGTTTCCCCAAGTAACTTCATAGTAAAATTTAGCCGACCTTTGGTTTTAGATAAAAATAAACGTTATGTTGTTGGTTTAGATAAAATAAACACTATGACTTATTCATGGCATAATATAAGTGATGAATATGATAATAAACGCATTCGATATAATAATGGAAAGGAATGGAAGGATATTATTTTTCAAAATGGTTCTTATAGTTACACTGATATTAATGATTACATTGAAGAAACCCTGTTGGCAATGGTGACTTTAACGGTGATTCATCTATTGCACCCCTAAGTTTAGAGTTTGATCTTAGTAGCTTAAAGTATTAATTTCAGTTCATGATGGTTTTTTATTGGATTTAAGACTATCTAATTTTCATAAATTGCTTGGGTTTGAGCAAAAAGTTATAAGAAAATCAGAATGGGGCCTGTTGTCACCAAATATAACAAACTCTGTAGACACAATATATATTCATTGTGATTTAATTGACAACTCACTTGTTGATGGTAATTTTGGTGATGTTTTGTATACCCTTAGCACTGCAGATTTAACAAGAGCTTATCCGTTCACAAAAGAACCAAACAGAGTGGGTTACTCTGAAATTAATAAAAGCATAATTAATTCAATAAGAATATATCTAACAGATGTTTTTGGAAGAATAATAAATTTGAATGGGATTGATACAAGTTTCACATTAATTTTAAAAGAAATAATATAGAATGGTGTATAAAAAAGTCTATGATGAAAATAAAGGAATGTATATCTATATTGATCCTTGGACGTCTCAGGTGGAACCTCCCAGGATAACTCGAGCAAAGCCCTCGAGGGGTTGGGTATTTTAGATACATTGGCTTCGGTTGGGCAGAAAATAGTTTCGTCTTCTGTCAAAGATGTAGCTAAGAAAGCCCTAGAAACAGCGGGAAAACAAGCGTTAGAAAGTGGAACAAAAAGATTGGGACAGAGGTTGGTAATTAACTGCAGATAAAATCACAAATGTATTAAAGGGCCGCAAAAATCACTACAAGCCCCAAGGGGAAATGATTATAAAAGAACTTTAAAAAATGGATGAAATGAATAATGTAAATAATATAAATATGAGAGTTAATAGATTATTATCTGGGTCGAGTACGGCTTCCCCTTTGTTCGGGAAGTCGTTAAAATCGCATATGGGTATGAGGAAATCTTTAGATATTAATACAAGGGCTATTAGATTGCTGCATAAAAAATAAAAAAAATAAAAATATAATATATAAATGTTTAGAAGTAAAAGTATTGTGAAAGATATGAAATGACACCAATTCAGCTGGATACACCCCTAATATCTGTACTTGGAAACAATGTTAAACAACAAAAAAGCGGTTACCATTTTACAATAAATTATAGATCATCCTATTTTGATTGGTTTAATGGTTATTTTGGAGGTTAGCTTTAAGGTTACTAAACTTGCGGATGGGGCAGCTTATGGTAATGCAGATCAAATTGCTTTAATTAATAATGCAGCATCGTTAATTGATCAACTTAAGGTTAAACAAAATGGGAATATTATTTATGATTGTAATAGCTTATACAAAGTGGCAAATGTTAAGAATTTGATTGGGTTATCAAAAGACTATACAGAATCAACAGGAACAAATGAATTTTTTTATCTAGATACCAGCGCTGATGCAGAAAGCAGGGACGACCAAGCTGGATTTAATAAAGGGTTTGCAAGTAGAAAAGCGCTAATTCAAGGTAGAAATGAAATAAACGCGAAAATTCCATTAAGTAATTATTCCTTTTTCGAGGGTTTAGAAACTAATATGTTGCCCCCAAGTCAAATACAAATCACTCTTCAATTAACAGAAGATGATGAATTAATTTATAGCAGTGGTGTTAATGATGCTAATAAAGGTCGGGTTATCGTCACAAAGCTAACACTATGGGTTCCAAGAATGGTATTTAACACTGATGGTATGGCTCTCGTTTCTGAATCGTACATGGTTACAAAACAATGGAAATATCTCCGGGAAATGGTTACACAATCACAAGACACACAACAAACTGATATAGACTTTAGATTAACAGCTGGTGTGTCAAACCCCAAACATGTATTTGTTTATTTACAAAGGTCCGACAAAAGCAATTCACAGGAACACAATCCATATCTACTTGACACGTTTAAGGTAAATGCACTTAATAATAATTGTACCATGAATTCTTGTCGGCTTGAAGTTGGGAATGGTGTTTTTTACCCCGAAACAGAATACACAAGTATTGCAAGAGTGTTTGATGATGTTATAAGTTATTTCCATAAACAAAATGATAAAAATACAGGAAGTCTTTT
This sequence comes from Saxidomus purpurata, assembly GCA_022818135.1. Lineage (NCBI taxonomy): Eukaryota > Metazoa > Mollusca > Bivalvia > Venerida > Veneridae > Saxidomus > Saxidomus purpurata. The sequence continues at coordinate 109,846 of JAFMSR010000053.1, forward strand.
AACCACATCAAATTTTAAAAACTTATTTGGACTTATTCATTTTAATTTAGAATTCAAAAAAGAAGAAATTTCTGTAGACCCCAAACATATTACACTACAAATGAAACTAAACATCCCACCACCCGCTAATATCAGAGTGTATGCAATTGTTATGTATGAAGAAACTATACAATTAAATGTTGTTGGTAATGAATGAGTTATTGTTTAAATAATATTTTAATATAATATATAAATGGCAAATTTAATAGAATACAAGGTTAATTTATCTAACGGACAAAAGAAAAAAACTTGCAAAAGGCGTATGAAGATAAATGTCCGCACACTTTTAGATTAAGTAAAAATCAATTAACTGGTAGCTTTCCTTTGTTATTGACGCAAAGGCAGGTTAATAAAATAAATAAGGCTAAAACAAAAATACTGGTGTAGATATTAAAATATCTCCTACAGTGGCGCCTGCGTGTAGGTTCCCCGTGTTTAGTGTAAAAGCGTGTTGCACGCGTGTCGGACACGATCGTGTTGCACGGTATGTTACTGCGCATGCCCAGCGTGCAGCGTGTAGCGTGTAGAACCGTGCAATTGCTAGTGCGCATGCCCAGCGTGCAGCGCGTAGGAAACCGTGCAATTGCTAGTGCGCATGCCCAACATGTAGTACAAGAGATACAAGATACAAGAATATTTATTTAACGTCGGATACACATAAAACAGATCAACATTAGCTACTTGAGCTATTTTCCTAAACGTCGCTAAACGTGAAACGTGCAAGCGCATTTATCATTGGGCTACATGTCTTGCTCTGGATAACACCTGGTCAATTCCAGCATATTTCAACCAATCACCTGCATTTTTCGCCAATAATCTTCTTATCATCCAATCAACCTCGCCGACGCAAAAGGAAGTCGGTAATCGGCATGTTTAGATTTTATCCAAAGAAGTATGGAAAATAGCCAATTTTTAAAAAATGAAAACATCAGCCCATATACCAGTTATATACGCTAGACAAAGCCTCTGTGCCGAGCTGATGCTGTTGTTCAGACTCCGTGGTAAGTTACATTATGTGACAGGAGATATTTACGGTTGTACAGAGGTGACATGCACTACTCGTTTTGTTTTTTTTAATTGCACTTCTATTTTTTTATGTCGTTCCCAAATCTCACTATTTCCACTTCGAAGGCAGACCGATTTTTCAGGTTGACATGACAGTAATAAAATACTGGCCTTTTACCAGTAGCTACTTACTGGAGGGAACGACCACTGGTAATACCCTCCCTGACTATATATCGTGGTAACGAGTTACTAAGTGGTGGGCATGACATCAATAAAAGAGAAGTTAATGTTACTTTTGCAATTTTTTGTTTAGTGGCTTGACTCCAGCAGATGCCCACATTTTTATTTATAAATGACATTAACTTTTTTAAATTTTTAATTCTTTCACACAATACTTTAATAGGACTTCAGTACTGGCAAACTTATATTTTATATTCCGATGAGAAACACTGTCGGACCACTAAGAAGTAACCTTGGACACTTCACAGTAACAAGGGGAGCGGTGGTGTAGAGGTTAAGGTGTCGGCCACTCATCCCAGAGGTTGCGGGTTCGAGCCCCATTTGGGTCACGACCGTACCTCCTCATATGACACCAGTACTGGTTTTCCAGGAAGTGGACTCAAGAGTGACTCGATAAGCTGCAAGCTTTCTTCACAATCAAGCTAAAATAAATTAGCATAAACTTAACTAAACTGTAACGATCCGAACCGTTTTTTTAGTTGGTACTAGATAATCCATACAACCAACGCCCCAAGAAGAGGTTAGTTATTATAAGTTTCCGGAGGATAGTGCAAGATACAGAAAGTGTCCCAATTCCAGAGACACTCTAGGTTCTTTTACATGACAGGTGTATTGCGCCCATACATAATGGGACCTCAGTTTTTAGTCACATCCGAAATACTGTTTCGGTAGTAATTTTAGTTGGTCAGCCCCGGGAATCAAACCCACAACCATGAGATTACAAGTTTCATTCACTACCGATTGGGCTAACAGGGCCAACTTTTGAAACTTTTTCAAGGGCTATGTCCGTCTTTATTTTTGTGACTATTTTATTGTCTTAATTCTTTGAGAACACAGTTTACACATCTGACAGGTTACTCCTGAAGGCAACATATACTCATAAAATGTGCGGTATACTCATCACTTGGCTATATATAAATATAATCAAACCTCTTGTATGTCAAAGGTGCCAAATGTTGTAAGATGCGGCCTTATCAGGATAAAAGTGATTCCACTTGTGTTGCAACAATATACTGGTAGTTTGTAAAACAGGGCCTGGCTAATGTGTACAGCAGTTCAAAATTCCTGTACCGCGAGTAAAATGAACTACTCATTTTACACATTGTTAATTAGATTGACACGTCTCGACAAAAATACCACATTACAATTGTTATTTATTAAGGTCCCTGCCACTAAGTCTTGTCGGCCAGTCTGGTGTATAAAAAAATGCCGCCTGGTTATATTAAAGAGTTTGAATTGTGTTTATAGTAATAAAAACAATTATATCTATAAATTGCTTTATATACTAAGTCACCTGTGCAATAAAAGAATAAGGAAACTGTCTGAACTAATTGCTGTTAGTTTCCATAATGTACAGTGATAGCTATTAGTAAAATGCGTCAAAAGTTTGCCGGTTTATGTCATAGCTTACACTTTAAAATGCATTTTTTTAAGATATTAACCAGCTTAAGGTATTCAATGTCGGCATGAGCAAGTGCATAAATCTCAACATGCTAATTTTCATCCTATCTTAATTTCAGGAAAGAAAGATATTAGTCCAACATGATGATTGATCCAATCGGAAACTGCGAGTCGCTTCCCCAGTGCTCAGATATACTAGCTATTGTCCATAGTGCCACAGTCAGCAGATTTGTCAAGAAAACAAGTGATCAAATTTGTGTCAGGCACTGTCTGAATAACTTTATATTAAAAGCCTTGATCAAATAAAGATTAGAAAGTTCAGTGTTAAAATTTAGAAATCTACTGTGAAAGAGAAAGTAATGTTCAGTGGTTGCTGAAAAATCCTTTGGTCATAGAACATAAACTTCCAATGCACAAAATATTTCTTAAATAATTTACAACTGTGCAGAAGTATGGACTACTCATTTTATATGCACTTTGCAGCACTCTCATGTTCTTCGCTCACTTAATGTAATCGAAAGCAGGATGTACAGAATGAACTGTCGTGTATATCATAAGTACTGGTACATGTAAACCTGGATTTTTTAATCATTTTGTTAACGTTGCCACTTGCCAGTCCTGAGACATTCCTTTTAAAGGAGGCTTGCAGAGCAGGTAGGAGTTTAGAAAGAGCTGACCATTTCCTGCTTATAGCAAAAGAGCAATAATTCTGACCATGAGCTGAAAAACTACACAGTGACACTGAATACAACAAGAGTTTCTCCATGCAGTTTTCCTAGAAAACAATCACAGTATATATTTTGATGTCTTTGGTGCTGCAGTATTTGTGTGCGACTGGGTGGCAGAAGACCATAGATCAATCTAGTTAGTCATGTTCAGGCAAATTTTGCATTAGTTGCGTGGCGGACTCAGACAATGAATAAGATGGAGTTAGATAGAGACTACAGCTTTGGAGCATTGAATACAACTTACTGAAATAGAGAAGTGGCCTAATAAATTTTTCCAGTTTGACTTGAGTGAGGAAATATGAAACATCTCATGATTAAAATGATGATGAAAAGAATATTCTATCGGTGTGAGTGCTGGTCAGAACACACGGGAACAGTCACAATGAGTAGATGATAAACATTGCAAGAACTTGTTCCACAATCAGAGTGAATTAAATAAGTTTTAACTAAATGATGTTCTTAGTCCATCAGTACTGATGCTTCATTTAATCGAGTGTACAATTCATATTTCAAAATACAACTGTGGTACAAGCCTTGAAATTGCTCTACAAAAAGTTTGACACAATAAGTCATGTTTAAAGTCCCAGGATCACATTTACAAGTAGCTTTCATTTTATCAAGAAAGATATCTTGCTGACAGAAAAGACCTTTATTTGTGCCAAAACCATTCCTAACTTTGCTTTTAAATCGATAAGTACATATCAGAAACATAGTGCAGTATTTTTTTCAATGCTTTTGCAAATGGCAACTCTTTTTCTGAAAGAAACTGCTTGAATACAAAAGAAATGCATAATTATGTCAACGTCATTGTTTTAGAGTGAATAGAACATGATTCTATCAATATCCTATCAATAAATTTATGTAACTGTATCAGTACATTTTAAGTGATCCAGGGGCTTTAATATCTATACAGAAATTACATATTGGTACAGTCCATTGCATTAAATTTATCAGTGCATTCATTGCAAATGGTAGTCTTCTTTCAAATTTACAAAATGCCCATTACATAAAGTTAATAAGAGACAAGATCATGGCTCGTTTCCTTTTCTTTTAACCATTAGGGCATACAATACACATTAATTGGCAAGGACCGCCACCTCCATTTAATCACAAACTGCCACCTCTAAGCACCAGTGAACTGAGGAATGAATTGAATAATACAGCGGATATTTTCCAAGTTCCTAGCCTCAAAAGATGTGCAGGGGGGATATGCCCTATCTCTGGCTTAAGGTTTTTGCAGTGGAAAATATTCAAATCCATTAGTGTGATGTTAATAAAAAATATTTAGGAAACAAGTCGTTAGAGCTGTCAATGGAAAGTAACAAATGCCCCAAAAGTGGTGTCTCACAGTATCAAGATGTGGACCAAACTTTTAATGTGCCTTTCAAAGTTCCTTCAGGAGCATTGACATACATGTTGCAAAAGCCCCTCTATTCATCACTGCGACAAGTACATGTATGTGGGATGCAAACTATTTTTGAGCCATGGACCAAAGTCTATGAATTGCTTCGTGAAAACGAGTCAAATTGTAAATTAGTGCTTACAACTGAATATAGTCAATGAAAATAACAGTTGTTATATTTATGTAATATAATTTAATATATTAAATTCATATAAGTAACATTGACAATTTACTGTTCTAAACTTGTAATACAAACAAGAGGGACAAGATGGCCCTATATCGCTCACCTTGGTACAAGTCCACTTGCCTGGTGGAAGATCACTAGATAATGTTATATACCAAATAAGTTTTCCTATATACGCCTTTGTAAAACAAATGATCCCCCCGGGCAAGGTCAATTTTGACCCCAGGGGCATAGTTTGAACAAACTTTGAAGAGGTCTACTAGGCAATACTACATGCCAATTATCTATGCTTTAGGCCTTGTGGTTTCAGACAAAAAGATTTTTAAAGTTTTCCCTGTATAAGCCTATGTAAAACTAAGTGACCCCCGGTGCGGGGTCAATTTTGACCCGGGGGTCATAATTTGAACAAACTTGGTGGAGGTACACTAGCCAATGCTACATGCCAGATATCTAAGCTCTAGGCCTTGTAGTTTCAAAGAAGAAGCTCTAGGCCTTGTGGTTTCAGAGAAGAAGATTTTTAAAGTTTTTCCTACATAAGCCTATGTAAAACTAAGTGACCCCCCGTGCGGGGTCAATTTTGATCCGGGGCTCATAATTTGAACAAACTTGGTTGAGGTCCACTAGCCAATGCTACATGCCAAATATCTTAGCTCTAGGCCTTGTGGTTTCAGAGAAGAAGATTTTTAAAGTTTTTCCTATATATTCCTATGCAAAAACTAAGTGCCCACCCGCGCGGGATCAATTTTGACCCGGGGGTCATAATTTGAACAATCTTGGTAGAGGTCTACTAGACAATGCTGCATGCCACATATCTAAGCTCTAGGCCTTGTGGTTTCAGAGAAGACGATTTTTAAAGTTTTTCCTATTTGTTGCCATAGCAACCAGAGTTCAGCATGGAATGAATTTCTTTGAACAATTTTGGTAGAGCTTCATGCAAGGAACATTCCTGCATAGTTTAATCAACATTGGCCTAGAGGTTTCAGAGGAGATTTCATTTGAATCAAAATGTTGACGGACGACAGACGACGGACAATCATCGATCAGAAAAGCTCACCCTGGCGTAGCTAAAAAGTGAAATGTCAATTTTCTTTTATATAGGTTGGGAAGCACCTGTCTGAAAATCACCATAACCAGTCAGGGTTGTAACTTGTTTTAGTTATTTTGAAAATAATTTCTACAAGTTATGTTTATCTTTTACTCATCATCCACTAAAATAACTTCTGCCACGACAAATCCGTCTGAAGTAGGACATTCTTCAGGTCATCTCTAAGACAATTTTGCCAATAAATCCATTATGTCTAACTGAAAAGTCATTACTGTCAGCTATAAAGAAAGAACTTTCATTTCTCTCTCTTATCTAAAGGTATTTGCAGAGGTAATCTGCTTGTAACTAAAGTTTTTCCTATTTTTTGCCATAGCAACCAGAGTTCTGCATGGAATGGAACAATTTTGGTAGAGCTTCATGCAAGGAACATTCCTGCATAGTTTTATCAACATTGGCCTAGAGGTTTCAGAGGAGATGTCATTTGAATCAAAATGTTGACGGATGACGGACAATCATCAATCAGAAAAGCTCACCCTGAATTTAACTGTTGTCTGTCATTTTCTGTTCATTTAACTGTTTAAAATGAAACTATAATATATAGCTTAAACTCCCAGGATAACAATTACAAGTACTATTAGTAGCTCTTATTTTACCAATAAAGATGTCTTACTGGCTATTTGAGCCAGGTGAGCTAATAATTAAGGCTTTCTGGCAACTTTTCATGAAAATGACATTTGTCAACATAGTTTTAGAGTGAATAAAACATGGTTTTTTACTTGTATCAGCATCCTATCAGTAAATATATTTTTCTTTATCAGTAAATCAATGTGATATTGGACTTTAAGCAGTTTAGTAATCTTATGATGACCTCAACAAATTTCATCCCTACTATTGAGATAAAAAGAAATGTTGAAAACATATTTTCTGTTTGCTTCACCCATGTTATACAAACGTTTTGGCCTACTAAACTATTGTTTTCTATATTTAGTCCCTGTCATTCAAAAATAACAATTCTGCTTGTGTGTACTATTGTTTAAACACCATTTCTACAGCTGTTATCTCTATATGTATTATAATTCAGGATGCATCCCTAAGAATGCACACCGACAGAAGTTTCATATGGATTTTTCCACCACAGTTTGCAGTATGGCACATATTTTCATGAATATCAACCTTTTTGCTTTCATGTGTTTCCATTCATTCAATTCACTTTCTTTGATCACTTTGTCTCGTTATCATGTTAGCTTTCATATATTTTACCATTAATTGCATATAATAATGACTTGCATATAATTATGACTATTGCTTAGGATGTTGTTTAAAAATTAATGTTACATACTACTAAGTCAGCACTGTTATTCTAGTTGCACAGGTTATAAAACACTTATCACATACACTAACATGATTGTGCCAGAGCTACAAACTGTATTTTGTGTAGCCGAGCTACAAACTGTATTTTGTGTAACCAATCAACCTTTGAAAAGGTAATTTCTCATGTTTTTCTCCGTCTTTGTGCTCTAAGATAATCATGGTGTGCAGCTGAAGTCATCTGTTAGGTGGCCTTTCACAATCATTCTCTACTGTGACTATCCGTTCATGACCTCCAACAAGATATCTTTTACAACATTTTACTGTTTATTTTTTTCAACACAAAAAGTCATAATATATTGACTTCTCATTTTCATACACTCCAGCACATCATGTAACTAAACAAAAATTAGTTGCTCAAACACGACTTTACAGTATTTCAATGGCATGTAATTTTCACATACATGTCATTTCCTGTTTTAACCAATTTGCCTTCTGTTTATCTGTACCCATCAAAGGATGCAATCTTTGCTGGAAGTTAATCCCAAAAGGCTCCAATGTTTTCTCAAAAATATATCCAGTCATTACATCAGCAATAGTGTGATCTGTAGAAAAAAGAATTATCTGATGAAAGTAATTGTTCATACATGTAATTGTTAACATAACGTATAATATATAACTACATGTATATTCAAAATATTGAGCAATCTGAAGGCCCTGATACATCTTTAAGTGTGATCTAATTAGTTGGCACAAAAATCTTATGGAAAATTGTTAATTCTTTTCACTAAAATTACTTAGAAGTAGGTAGTTGTTTCACAATTGAAATGGCAATCAAATTACAAAACAGTAAGAATTCTTCAATTTGTTTGAAATTTGATTATTAAAAGTGACCTTATTTAGAGGGGGTGTTTTCTTTCTCATGGAAGACAGCAGTTTATTCCTTTTTGTTGTACATTGCCGTATGTGACAGTGGAATGCCAAGCTTGTGACACATATCTATGGTCTGAAAACAAAAATGAAAAAAATATTAATTATTTCATACATATTTATAATCACTTTCATTGAACACATTCAACAAAGCTTTGAGTAGGCTAATGAGTAATTAACAAATAAACTTGTATCCCAGTCTACATAAATCAAGGAAGTTTTGACATTTTCTCTCTATGTACACTGTCTATATTATAGGCTTTATACTATTTCAGTCATGATAATTAACTAAATTAGAACTGTCACAAGAGTGACGAATTATACCCCCACAATACAGCTTTGTCACAGAAGTATGGCAACCATAAGAAAGGAATGGCCACTAGGACATAGAGTTGAGTAATTATACAATAACTTGTGTAAATGTATTGTTTTAATAGCATACAAAATGTGTAAGGTGACCTTGACCCTTGTGACCTTGACCCCGAAATTTTTTTTTGCTACTATTTAATAACAATTTGTTTTTTAAATATTTTTAGTAACAGTGAGCTTGACCATGACTCTAGTGACCTTGACCCCCAAAATTTTTTTGTGCTTAAAACAATCTAAAAACCAAAATTAAATAAAAATCTATTATTAGTAACAGTGACCTTGACCTTGACCCTGGTGACCTTGACTCCGAAAATTTTTTTTGCTTAAAACAATCTTAAAACCAAAAATAAATAAAAATCTATTATAAGTTACAGTGACCTTGACCCCGAAATTTTTTTTTGCTCAAAACAATCAAAAAACTAAAAATAGATAAAAATCTATTTTAAGTAACACTGACCTTGACCTTGACCCTAGTGACCTTGACCCCAAATTTTTAATTTTACTTAAAACAATCTAAAAACTAAAATTAAATAAAAATCTATTTATAGTCACAGTGACCTTGACCTTGACCCTAGTGACCTTGACCCCGAATTTTTTTTTTTGCTTAAAACGATCTAAAAACCAAAAATAAATAAAAATCTATTTTTAGTAACAGTGACCTTGACCTTGACCCTAGTGACCTTGACCCTAGTGACCCAAAGCTTCCTCTCCACCCAAGCTTCCTACACACCAAGTTTCATTACAATTAGTCACTCCTAACTAAAGTTATTGAGCAAAAAACAATTTTCTATTTTTAGTAACAGTGCCCTTGACCTTGAACTTAGTGACCCCAAATGCAATCCCAAGCTTCCTCTCTACAATAGCTACCTACACACAGCGTTTAATTGCAATTAGTCGCTCCTAACTTGAATTATTGAGCGGAAACCATTTTTCTATTTTTAGTAACAGTGACCTTGACCTTGACCCTAGTGATCCCAAATGCAATTCCAAGCTTTCTCTCTACACAAGCTACCTACACACCACGTTTCATTGTAATTGGTCACTCCTAACTTGAGTTATTGAGCGGAAACCATTTTTCTATTTTTAGTAACAGTGCCCTTGACCTTGAACCTAGTGACCCTAAATGCAATCCCAAGCTTTCTCTCTACAATAGCTACCTACACACAGAGTTTGATTGCAATTAGTCACTCCTAACTTGAATTATTGAGCGGAAACCATTTTTCTATTTTTAGTAACAGTGACCTTGACCTTGACCCTTGTGACCCCAAAGTTGAATTTGACCTGTATTTCATGAAGTTGCACGTGTGTACCAAAAATTATTCAAAAGGGTAAAGTCGTTCATGAGTTATCATCCGGAAACTATGAAAACCAACAGACCGACCGACCGACCGACCGACCGACCGACAAACAAACAAACAAACAAACAAACAAACAAACAAACAAACCGACAAGCTCACTCCTATAAACCCCCTCCGCCCCCCCAACTTCGTTTTGTTGGGGTATAATTAGATAATGATTTTGATTACTACTAATATAAACAGCTATACCCCTAACGACAAGTGAACTTTTAAAGACTAATGTAATCCCTAATTGTCTTAATGGTCAAGCTTTTAACTCATTTCTTACAGAGAAATGGAAATATTGAATCAGTCATACAGTAAGGATTAAAGTACTTTTTTCTTAATTTGTTCTAAAGCCAAATTGAACATCATAACATTTAATGATTTTGTATGTGTCAGTATCTAAGTCATTGATATAACTTTTGATGACAGTAATACAATCTTGGATATAACAGATCAGTATATCAGAAACCATTCAATAATAATAATTTATCTCATAATTATGATGTGCACATATACAAACTTAGTGACCCAAGCCAATCAGTGTAGTGTTTTATGACCCTTGTATATTGCCAAGGGCAATACTGTCCTGTTGAAAAATGTAGCTTATGAAAACATTGCATAATATTGCATAATATTATGTAATGTGACCACATGGTTCCCAAGACATCAGTGATGGACTAGCTTTTGTCTCAGCTACTGTTACAACATGTACAATAAATTTATAAAAGTTGGTAACTGAACTTCAAATAAATTTGCCAAAACATTAAGTATTAATAATTAAACTAATGCTTTTAAAATTTTAACATGAAGACCAATAGTCTTTATAGATCTATGCCATGCATAGCTTTTAAAACTGAAATTTTCAAAGGTCATGTAGGTAAATACTAGTACTTGATAGACAATAACTTAATCATGTTTAATGGTATTCATTTATTGCAGTAAATGCATTCAAATGAAACATTAACCTACAGTGTTGAGTGATATAAACTAACAAATTTGCTACAGCCTGATAAAAAGGTAAACCTGTGCACTTCTTAAAATTAACTTTTTTTTCATTTGAGACTTTTGTAGAGATACATACTCTTAACTAATCATTAACCAAGTACCGTAACATTTATGTTATAGAAAGTAATTTTCAAAGAACTTAATCTTTTTTAGAGTTCAACTGATTGAATAAAAATCTGCATTTTGTGTTATATTTTGGTAACAAATACATAATTTCCAAAAACCTCCCACAGCTGTCACACAATTATCTAAATAAGAATTAGTTTTGCAAATAGTCTGTTTGATATAATATAAATACATTAATTTGAATTGTTATGAAAACTTGCTGTATAATTAAGAAATAATATGTATCCATGTTTGGTTTTCCGTAGAGTAACCCGAGTTTGGAGTTTTTATGCGCAAGAATATACCACGAAGGCCGCAGACCTAAGTGATATATTATTACGCATAAGAACGACAAACGAGGGTTATTCTACCATAAACCAAACTTGGATATTTATTATTTCAATTCTAACATGACTTATTTGAAACAAAATTTGAAGAAAAAGAGAGAACTTTTTTCATTGAACGTATTAACACATGCGTGCTACGCACCTAGATTTTGCCGTTGAAGTTACCTCCCGCGAACACTGTAAAGATGCTATTTTTTCTTAATGTGACTTTCATTCATGAAAGTCTTACGCGGTGTTTCAGTTTTATTATCAAAAAAAAATTAATAATCCAATTTTCAAGTAAATGTAACAGGCATTTCATTGATAGAAGTGGTTCGAATTTTCAGGGTACGCAATAGCGATTCAAGTTGCGAAACATATTAGTTACGTGTGTAGATAAATGACGTCACAGTTTCTCTTGACTAATGACGTCACTGTGTAAACAAAAACAATAACAACAAAACAGTAAATAAAGTCAGTGTAAATGGTGTCGTAACATTAATCAAGTTAACTGGACGTGTGACATCCATCGGATCCCCCGTTTTGCCCCGAGTCATCCACAGTATGCCATGTAAGATTCACTATACGTCGGGTAAATTGAACAGCCAAAACACGATGCGCGTGCAGCGTCGTTCAAGGTCGGTTTATTGCAGAATAACCCAAACAGATTTTGTTATACATGTATGTAGGTTATTCACTGGTCGTGTTAGAATGTGAAATATTTAAGTAAATCCTAAATAAAGCGCTGTAAATACTGTTGTCGCATGAAAAAAAGTATTTAGACACATACCAGTAATTATGCAGGGTCTTATCAGACCTAGTGTTGTTCAATTGTATTCATGACATCTTAATGTTACATTAACAAGAGCTGTCTCATGGCAGCACGCTCGACTATTCGAAAGCTTGTCGGTAAAATGTGTTTTTTTGTCTAAGAACAGGTGTAATGTGTAATTGTCTATAAGAATTAAGGTCAAATTAAGATATGAAACTTGTTCAAAGACCTTTGTAAATGTACATTACATGCAAAGCCTTACTCTGGATTCTGTAAGCCAACTGGGGTGAGAAGGGTGGGGGGGGGGGATAATTTCAAAGAAATACATGACCTTGTATATTTGATTATGCATAACTTTGTATTTCCATATAATAGTCTGGTAAAAACTGTGACAAAATTCTAAGTTAAAAAGGGGCATAAATATGTCAAAAATAAAAAAAAAACATTGGTGAAGATGTTGATAGTAAACATACATTTTAAGTTTCAAGTCCATACGTTTGAAAGTATTCAAGATATTCAACTTTATAAAAATCTTTCACAAAAAATGTTAAGTTAAATAGGGGCATAAAACTAACAAAAATCAAAACAGAGTTATGTGGATTGTTTCCTCAGGTGAAGATGTTGATGGTGGACACATACTTTGAGTTTTAAGTCAATACCTTTATAAGTATTAAAAATATTTGACTTTATAAAATCTTTTCCCAAAAATTCTAAGTTAAAAAGGGGCATAAATCTGTCAAAAATCAAAACAGAGTTATGGGGATTGTTTCCTCTGGTGTAAATGTTGATGGTTAACATATATTTTGAGTTTCAAGTCAATACCTTTGATAGTATTCAAGATATTTGAATCAAACATCTTTAACCAAAAATTCTAAGTAACAAAAGGGGCATAAATCTGTCAAAAATCAAAACAGACTTATGGGGATTGTTTCTTCAGATGTAGATGTTGATGGTAGACATACACTTTGAGTTTCAAGTCAATACCTTTGATAGTATTCAAGATATTTGACTTTATAAAAAACTTTAACCTACGCAGACGCCGAGGCGAGTGCAATAGCCTCAAAATGAAATTTACAATTACATGTATTTATACTTGCTGAGAAAGTATTTTTCTAAACCTGATTATGTCTTTGACAGTAGACTGATTTTAGAAAATGGGATGTGAAAAACTTAAGATAGTAATTATATATGGATTGATTAGTGTTTCAGATTGTGACCTATAGAATATTGAGGTAAAGTTTACAGACAGACAGAAAACGGACAAACCACCATCATCATGATCATGACATGACCTCTGCTGGACAAAGGACTTTGTCCAGTGGAGCTACAAATGTTAGTGATATTTTCATTCTCTAGCAAAATTGTAAATTAACCCTTGCACTGCTGAGCAACAATTGATCCTGCATTTGCGACTGATCACCTTGCTTTATTGATCATGATCTGCACTCTCGGCTATTCAGTTCTTGTTATCCCTTTGAACAAATAATATTGTTGTCAACTAATCTCATAGATTTGCATGAAATCATTGTGCATGTTTTTGTTTTCAATAGCAAAGATATGGCCCTATACTGTTTGACTGGCTATCACTACGGTCCACTGAAGACAATCATTAAATAATTCATATTAAAACCTATTTGGATCTGGGTTTCGTCATCTTCACAATCTTGGTAAAGGTCCACAAGGCCATGAAGATTTTCCCCTCCCAGTATATTAAGCTAATGTAAAATCATGGTCAATTTTGAAACAGGGGTCTTGATAAGAAATCAACTAGGCAGTGCTATACATGTTTATATATCTAAACTAAACAGGGTTGTGCCAATCGATTGATTTGGATTTAATGTCACAATCAACAGCTAAGGTCATGATGGCAACTTCCAGCTTTCATGGAGGAGGAAGACCCTAAGTGCCAATTCGGGCATTATTTCAGTCACGAGCAGGCTCCTGGGTAGAACCTAGATAGTTTCCAGACATAAGTTTAAGAACTTGACCAAAGTAGGGCACAAACCTACAGCGGTGAGGGACAAGTGATCATCAGTCAGTGACCTTAACCACTCAGTCACAGATGCCATGATGTATGATCTATAATGTGATTGTTTTAGTTATTCGTACCCAGGTACAAACCGACTTTGGCAAAATGTGGACATTTTCGTACCATTTTCTAACCACGCATAAAATCTAATAAAATACAACAATTACAACATGTTTAAAGCAGAAACATATGTTGTTATATTTCAAAACGACATCTACAAGTTGATGATCTATATAGGGGCGTTGGCAAGTTACAAAAAATTCTTTGTTTTTTACGTTGAATTCCCAGTTTTGTTATTAAAAATTCAAGAGTACCTAGTCGATATTCGGCCACTTCCCAATCCAAACTATGGCAGAGCAACTTCCCAAAATGCACAGTAAGTTTTCCCGAAGTTTGTTTACATGATTGCAGCATTTCTGGAGGAAGCATTTGTGTGGTATCGATTTTTCGTTGCACTATAACATAACAGCGCACAGTACTGCGTGTTATGAATTACCAGTCTAATCCGATTCTGGGCCTGAATTTCAGTCCATGTCTCAGGGAAGGTAAATTTATTTCGACTTCCGGTTGTCAATGTCGCATAACGAAAAATATTATTGTAAATCTTTTCCCAAAATGGACTTTTATCTCGCATAAATTTCCCAATTGAAAGGCCAAGGCCTCTTCCCAATTTCCTGGTGAAAAGCTCTGCTGTTTTAAGTATTAGATAGAGTACTGTTGGCGAGAATAATTATGTTATTTCGTGAAGGTTACACCTCTGAGAAATGATGTAATTATTAGAGCCAACAGTTACTCTATCTGATTTGTATCATGGCACGTTGATTGACATATCTCACGCCAAACAATATTGTGTGACGTAATATCATGTGACATAACAAAATTGTGTGGTAGCGACCTCAATCTTTTTTACTGAAAGAAAATCAATATATTTACTTGTTTGCTTTTAAAAGTGTTCTGTAGCCTACAAAATCATATACCGGAGCAATTAAGTGTATTTGTTTTTTTTATTTTATTTCTAACCGGCCGATTGTAACTTTTCAAAATTGTAAATTGTAAAACAAAAATCTAGGCAATAAAAAAAAATCTGAAAAGTGTTCTCTTTTTCAGAAAGATCATGTCCTCTTATAGATCATCACAGTAATACAGTTCAGTGTTTTTCCTATACAAATATGTAGTAGCCATGATACAAATAAGAAAGACAGACATGCTTACGGTCTCCAATGAATAAAAGCACAGTTGCGATGAAATAGAAGATTAATTGCTTGTATTTTCGGAATCGCACATCCGGGTACGGATAATTAATTTACATTCGGGAAAGGTGATTCCTCGGCTTTCCCGAATGGTCTCTATGTATCTATAACTTTGAATAATACAATAACCAAGATTAGAAATGAAAGAAGACGATCTCCCAATACCTTGAAACTATAAGATTGCTTTGATAATTCTGTTGTTAAAAGCTTTTGGTTTCGTTTAAAATAAATTTAAACATGCATATGAGCAGGGTCCGTATATTATATTATATTGTAATATACGGACCGTGATATGAGTCAACGGTAAAGACAGAGTTTTCACCTTTTACTGAATGGAGAAATGAAAGCGACCTAATAATAAGATTGGTTAGCTGGTCAGTGTGACGTCACGGTTAATCTGAGAATAAACATCAAGTAAGCATTTTTTGCAGCTTCACAGGCTTTCACTGTATTTATCAATGAGGTACAAGAATGCTAGTCTCACTATTTCCGCTTCGAAGGATTTTACAGGTTGACATTTTACAGTTGTCCGCCTTCTACGTCTCACTTTGAAGAGCCAATAGTTGGGAACACATCCCCAACGAAATTCTGTTGGGCAAACCCAGTGGTACCGGAAGCTGCTGATGTTGAAGTAGTGTTCACGACTGTTTTCATTGATGACACCGATTGCCTTTTCTTAGGAGTCGGATATGTAAAGCCGATGGCACCCATCATCTCTTTTGTTATTTGTCCCGGTAATTTCATAGAAATATTGTGCCATACATCTGTCTAAACTGTATGATCAGGTCAGCTCTTATAAGTCCTATGCCCGGTGTTGTCTGCAACTCATTTTTTAGTTATCTTGATTTATGTTAACCGACATTGTTTTGTAATGTTTATCAAGTCACACGGTCAAAGTGTATATCACAATATTGTTTATAATGGTTATTTTTGCATACCAGTATTAATTGTTCCTACTACAGAGTATGGTAACAATGTTCCTGCAATTGTAGGCACACAATCATTTGGTCAAGTTGTGTAAAGCGAGTGGTGTACATTGTAGTATACCAGAAGAATGGTAAACTGCTATGGATAGTTTAGATGGTTGTATACCTGTTAAAACTACTAACAATTATGCTATCAGAATACAACCAATTGAGGTCAAAACTATTCATGGTTTTGTTAGAAAGGTAGATGACACTGAGTCAATGACAATGACAATTTATTTATTGACACTGGCCACCGGCCCTTTACAGCATGTTTTATACAATACATACATATTTACAAGCACTGGTACCCGAAGACATTCGACAATGTAATTACTTACAACATTACATTTTATACAATACCAAAAAGCATTTTTGAAGTTAACAAGGAGATATGAATATAACATATTTTTCAAAAATGGCAGTTTTATCTCTTAACGTACATAAAAGGCACAACTCTATAAGTTTGTATTCAGAGTAGCTAAAATCTCACTTCTCTCTTTAAAAGCGAAGTATGCATATTTTGCTAAATTTTGGATAACATTTTCTGAAATGGAACTCATTAAAACATTGAATTTATGAACGTTTGGAATGATATAGAATTTGCTAGGGATATATTTTTTTCTAATTGCCGTAAGGTTTCTACAAACCAGAACAAAATGATGTTCGTTCTCAACAGCCATGTTGCACAACTTACAAATTCGTTCTTCTCTTATAACATTTCGGTATCTTCCTGTTTCAACCTCAAGATCATGGGAAGAAGTTCTTAAGATTGAAAGAGCTCGTCTAAATTTCCTCTCCGTTACAATATTCAAATACTTTTCATGTGTGACGGTATTTTTAAATTGGCAAAAACTCAGCAATTTCGGGCTATCTTGTACCTGTGCTACCCATTGCTGTTGGTATTGGTCTTTAAGTCTTTGTACAAAACAGTTTACAAAGAAATTTTCATTATAAACTCATTGATCTATCCAAGCATAACCAAAGCCATTAGAAAATTATAGGTTTCTTATACCTGAACACCAATTTGTTTGTCCACAATCATCAAGATACTTCAACATAAGATAACTTTTCTTAACCAGTCTAGTATCACCCATTTTCAAGATTTTACACCAGTATCTTAAACATCTTTTGGCAGAGTTAATATATAATGGGAATCTTCCACAATCACATAAAACAGCTATGTTCATTGTTTTTTTATTTGCACACATGTATCGTTTACATGCATAATTGTGTACTGATTCAATGGTTGAGTGCTTATCTAAACCCCAAATTTCAGATCCATATAATAAAATTGGACTTATTTTAGTGTCAAATATATTAAAGAACACTTTCTGAGGAATTCGTGTAATTGAGACAGGACAGAAATTAGAACACGTTTAGCTTTTAATGCTTGTTCACTAGCCATTCTAGAAAGCGATAGTTGTTGTGACAATGTAACACCTACATAGCTAAAACTCTTAACAGTTTCAATAGCTTTGCCTTCATAAACCCATTTTTCGTGTTTGGATAGCCTACCTCCCTTTTTAAAAACCATTATTTTAGATTTCTGTGGATTAACTTTGACCTTGTTTTCATCACAAAAGGCTTTTAACACATTTAACAACTTTTGTAAACCAACAACTGTATCTGCTGTCAAAGCAAGATCATCAGCGAATAATAATGCTAACAGTTATATCTGGAAACAGTTGAATACCTCTTATACCACTTTTTTCTATTAATTTAACCAATTCATCAATGAAAATGAGGAATAAAATTGGAGATGCCAAACAGCCTTGTTTTAGACCTACTGGATAGTTGAAATAATCTGTCAAACCTTCATATGTTCTAACACAGGCTTCTACAGATCGATACATGCCAGTTATTGCGTTATACAAGTTCGCTTTTAGACCTGAACGTCTCAATGCCCCCCAAAGTTTTTCCCTGTTTATTAAATCAAAACATTTCATAAAATCTATGAAGGCTACATATAGTTTACCACCGGGTTTAGCCAGATGTTTATTAATCACTGCTTGTAAAATAAACACATTATCAGTAGTGGAATAACCTTCGCGGAACCCGGCTTGAGGTTCTCCGAGTTTATCAAACATATTAACATAGAAATTCAACCGCCTTGTTAATATACTGGTATAAATCTTGCTAAATCTATTTAATAGAGAAATGCCTCTGTAATTATCAGGAGAATTAACACTACCTTTCTTGTGGACAGGAACGATTATTGTCTTACACCAAGATTCTGGGAAAGACCAGAATCATATAGTCTATTAAATAGTCTTCCTACTAAAGGTAACAACATATCTATACTATTGATAAACAATTCGGGGATAATGTTATCTTCGCCTGCGCTTTTACCACGTTTCAGAGACTTTGTCGCTCTAAGTATTTCCTCATCAGTTATTTCAGAATTAAATACAAAATTGTCAATGTCATTTTCAATGTTGTCCGGTACAGAACCATCTATCTCAAAAATTATCATCTGCATCAATATTAAATAAATTTTCAAAATGGCTTATCCATTCATTTGTGGGAATAGAACTTTTTGTTTGTACTTTTTTATTATTCATTTTCTTCAATTTATTCCAAAATGACTTCGGGCTATTTGATGAATCAATAAGGCTATTCAATTGCTCACTGAAGTATTCGTGACGCTTTTGATCACAGTTAAATTTTAACTCTTTTTTTTGCTTTTAGGTATGCTTCTAAATTTACATCATCCCGTTTTCTTCTAAAAATACGCAACTGTTTATTTGTTATATATTTTAGGGTTTTGCATGTGTTATCAAACCAACTAGGTTGCATGTTTGGTCTATTTCTAATAAGACTTTTACAATACCTGCCACTATTGTACAATATATCATTAAATTTTTCTACAATCTGTATCAAACTAGAAGAAAAATCCGTCACTTCCCTTAAGAACTGATTAATGAAACTTGGTGTTAAAATGTGAGACAAATTATCACGAAATTCAATCGTGTTTGCTTCTGTAAAAATATACCTTTCTTTAACAGTTTGTGACTCCTTTTTGATAATGTCAGAGCTAGCAACTTGTTGTTTACAGTCCAATTGAAAACTGAACGGAAGGTGTGAAGATTCGGTTCTATTTTCTATATTAAAATTTCTTAAAGAATCTAAAATTCCCTCGGAATATAACATATAGTCTATAACACTACATCCTGTATGACTTATATATGTAAAATGCCCCTTTCCCTTGTCCCCAAACAAACGGCCGTTTGCAATACGTAAAATATATGTCTTACAAAAAGTCTAACAATTCAACTCCAAAAGAATTAACATTTCTATCGCATGAAACCCTCGATAAAGTACTATCATCCTCAAACATATCACAATATGCTTCCATTTCAATGGAGCTATGCGAAGTGTATAAGCAATCATTTCTATCTGCTGTTCGTGCATTTAAATCGCCAATTAGCATTAAATCTGTATTACTGGTAATGTTTAGCTGTAAAATAGCATCTTCTAACATCTTAATTCCTTTCAAGGACCGTCTGTCATAAAATGGAGAGGAACACGGAGGAAGGTAAACAAACCCAATAATGAGATCTCTTCCATACTTCATAAAATTGCTTCCTAATTTAACAAAAATACCAAAGCAGTCACTGAACATTTTGATGCTGCGCTATCAGGTGGTCTTACCATATGCCCTGGAGTGGTTTCTTTAAAGTCTTATGGTAGTACTGTTAGAGTACATGTCAGGGTTTGTAACCTTTCTGCCAAGGTCATTAATATTTCGCCTTAAACTCTTTTTTGTTCATTACATAGTTTTAAGGTGGTTGATTCAGCGAATCCTTCTTCGTCAACGCAAATGGCATCATCTGTTGAAACTTCACAATTGGAGGAGATGGGCGTTAAAATAGATAAGGACAATTTCACTCCAGATCAGTTGCTAAGAGTTAAGCAAGTTCTGGGAAATTGGTCACATAACTTTTCCTCTGTTTTAAAAGACTTAGGTAGAGCAAATATCGTTCAGCATGAAATAAAATTGTCTGACGATACTCTATTTTAAGATGCATACCTTATTATACCTCCGGGTATGATAGAAGAAGTCAGGCAGCATTTCAAAGAAATGCTTGAGGCTGATGCAATTAGACCTTCCAGTAGTCCGTTTTCTTCTTGCGTTGTTCTGGTTAGAAAGAAGGATTGAAGTCTTAGATTCTGCATTGACTTCCGGAAGCTAAACAATAGGACTATTAAAGATGCGTATACATTACCTAGAATAGATGATACTATAGACAGGTCAATAGTTACTATGCACTTTTTCTAAATTAGGTCTGTGTAGTGGTTATCGGCAGGTAGAAATGAAGCAAGAGGATAAGTACAAAACTGCAATTACTGTTGGAAATCTTGGTTTTTATGAATGTAATAGGATGACTTTTGGTTTAAATAATGCCCCTGCAACATTATAACGGTTAATTGAACAGTGTATGGGAGACTTGAATTTGAAAGAATGTCTAATTTTTCGATACGATATTATTGTTTATTCCCAAACTTTCGGGGAACACGTTCGCAGATTGGAAGCAGTGTTTGAAAGGTTTAATCAACATGGTTTAAAACTTAAACCTAGCAAATGTGAACTTTTCAAGACAGTGTTACTTATCTAGGTCATGTAGTCAGTCGGGATGGTATAGCAATTGAACCTGAGAAAATTAGTGCTTTGGTTACTTGGCCCACTCCCAAAAATATTAAAGAACTACGTTCATTCCTTGGTGTAACAGGTTACTATATAAAATTTGTTAAGGATTACTCAAAGCTGGGAAGGCCACTAAACGAATTGTTAACAGGAGTCTTACTAAAAAGAAGGGTAGCCGTAAACAAAACAAGAAGGATTGGCATTGGGGAGAAGTGCAGGATAAAGCAATTAAAATTCTGAAGGAAAAACTTTCTTCACCTCCTATTTTGGCATATGATGATTATGATCAGCCCCTTGTTCTAAATATAGATGCGTCAGGTCCAGGTCTTGGTGCTGTATTGTATCAGCTCCAGGATTGTAAAGAGCGTGTCATTGATTATGCCAGTCGTGGTTTGAAGGGAGGGGGGGGGAGGGGCGAAAAAAATTATCCTGCGCATAAACTTGAATGTTTGTGTTTAAAATGGGCCGTTTCAGAAAAATTTCATGATTATCTGTACGGAAATACTTTCAAAGTGAACACAGATAATAATCCGTTGACATATGCTTTTACAATAGCAAATTATGATGTCACTGGGCATCGCTGGCTGGCAGTTCTTTGTAATTACAATGTCATGGTTCATTACAAAACTGGGAAATCAAACAGAGATGCAGACGGACTTTCCCATAGATCACAAGTTGAGCCCAAAGTCATTCAGTTCCCTGAAGTGATCAATGCTATTTGTCATGCATCAGCTACTGATATTTTCCTTTTGCAGAATATTTAGGCACTACAGTGTTACAGGAAGAATCCCCTGAAACTTTTCAAGCCACTGAGTAAGCAATATTGATTGGTCTAAAGAGCAACATACAGATCCAACCATAGGTAGAGTTATTTCCGTTTTAAGTCCGGTGTTCTTCCAAAAGGGGACGCCCTTAAATTGGAAACTCCTGAGGTGACTAGGTATCTCTGTGAATGAAAAAAAACCTTTCATGTATGGATAATATTTTACACCGCACTTCTACTCTTGATGGACGTACTGTTCAGCAGTTAGTCTTACCATTAGGGTTCAAGGATCTAGTTTTTAAAACTCTTCATAATGATCTTGGTCATCAAGGTCGTGACATAACTCTTTCCTCAGTCCGTTCTCGCTTCTTTTGGCCTGGTTAGGAGGCAGATATTGAATCAAGAATTAAAGATTGTCATCGCTGTATAATGAGCAAGACTCCGGTCAAACTCCGAGCTGAACTTGTGAACAATACAACACAACCAATGGAACTAGTATGCATTGATTTCTTGTCCTTGGAACGTTCAAAAGGAGGTTTTGAAAATGTTCTAGTCATTACAGACGATTTTACGAGGTATGTACAGGCAAACCCTACTAGAAATCAAAAGCTACAACAACTGCCAAAGTCCTTTTTGAAAATTGTATCCTTCACTATGGATTTCCTGCACGTTTACAAAGCGACCAGGCCGTAATTTTGAAAGCCGTGTCATAAAGGAACTTTGTAATCTAGCAGGGGTTCAAAAGTCCAGAACCACACCATATCATCCCATGGGTAAAGGAGAAGTTGGGCGTTTTAACCAAACTCTTATTGGAATGCTCAGTACTTTAAGTGACGACCTAAAAGCCAATTGGCGTTCATATGTTGCACCATTAGTCCATGCATATAATGCAACTCGTCATAGTAGCACAGGGTATTCTCCATTCTTTTTTATGTTTGGAAGACATCCTCGTCTAGCTGTAGACGCTTATTAAATTTACATTCTTCGTCTGTTTCATCAACCAATGGTAAGAAACATTATGTCAATTCTTTGAAAGATCGTCTTGACTTTGCATATAAGACGGCCTCCAATGAGTCTGAAAAGGCAGCCCAAAAAAAGTAAGTCTAATTATGACTTAAGGGTTAAAGAAAGGTAAAAATAAACTGGCAGATAAATGTGCAAAAGATTCTTATATTGTCGTAGAAAAACCCTACTCAGATTTGCCTGTTTACAAAGTTGTGAGAGAGAATGGAGGTGGCAGAACAAGGATTTTGCACAGAAATATGTTGCTTTCATTTTCCACTATTCCAACAAGTGCTTCTATTTCACATTCAGTGAAGTCAAACAGTCGAAATAAAGGTTCTTCTTAGTCTAAGACAGCTGTTGTTTTGGATGAGGATATTCCTTCATTAGGTGGTTCTGAAAGTGATGCATCAGTTATATATTACCTTATTTTCGTAAATATTCTGTAGGAAACCCAGTTGTTAGGCAATCTGTTCCCCAGAT
Source organism: Saxidomus purpurata (assembly GCA_022818135.1). Lineage (NCBI taxonomy): Eukaryota > Metazoa > Mollusca > Bivalvia > Venerida > Veneridae > Saxidomus > Saxidomus purpurata. The sequence continues at coordinate 133,188 of JAFMSR010000053.1, forward strand.
GTCAAAAAGTACTTCTGAATCCAATACAGTGGATATGTCTCACTCTGATGGTCATACTGTTCAGGAAATAGTACTAATGGAGAACAAACTACAGTGGCGCTCACGTTTTTGTTCCGTTTACATCATGGTTGTTACCGCGTTGAAAACGGCGGGTAAACGCGGTCAATTTCACGCGTTTACCGCGTTTTACCGCGGTTTCACGGCTCATTTCCAAATATGGAAAGAACAGCCGGTAAAAAAGATTAAAAAAACGGGTCAGTCCAAATATGGAAGCAGTACCCCGGTAAAGAGGCGTGTCCAAACCAGCAGCCAATCAGAAGATTCGCAGCCCGTTTTCTTTCACGGCTGTTGTCGTTTCACTAATCATTGAACCATATCTTTGTCAGAATAAAATTGAAATGTACTTTAAGTGCCGATGTTATTGCTGACCTGCTTTAAAATAATAATAAATATAAATAATAAAATAATAATCTACAGTAGAGCAGGAATTCATACGTTGCGTAGACCGTTCCTGATCAATTACTGCAGAGAAACAATTTAGAGACAATGTTTAAACTACCAGACAATGATTAATTTATCAGTATCCCGGCCCCGGATATTTTAATTTTGATATATGTGACACTATGTCCCGTTCAAGTTTTTGTTAACTGCAGTCCAGTACATTATTTCGCAAGATGGGTTGTAGATTATAACAACAAAGTCAGTGATTAATTCGTTGCGGTATTTTGCCGGATCTCGACCAAGAAGGTTGTGTTAGACAAATATCTTAACAAAAGTATTTACTGGTAAGCAAGGAAAAGCTGGTGAAATTTGCATGTTTTTTTGTTTAATTTAGAAATAGATGGGACAGAATACGAACGGTGACTATTTTGCAAATCTTGTCCATATGGACTGAACCATACCCCAGCCACCTATATAGGTAAGAAGAAGGTGTGTGGCTATGGTTCGACTACCTGTGCGTTTGTGGAGATAATTTTTGAGTAAGTATCGGTTTAGCAGGACCATACAAGGGGTGCTTAGAGTGGGGAAACCTATGCTTGAGGTATTTTTAATGTACAGTTAAACCTCGTTCGCTCAAACACTACCGATCGCTCGGACCCGACCGGCGGTCCCGGCTAAAGCTCAATATAAATCATATTGTTCCACCACCGAAACCTCGAACACCGATCTCTCGAACCTGTACCGCGGTCCCTTCAGATCTATTTCATTGTAAAGTACATCCTTTGGCTCGAACAATAAAAGGTGATAATCTCAATTATCGATTGATAATCAGCTGTCAGACACATGCGCTGGCATGTGTTATTCACACTTAGTTAAATTTGCAATTAAAGGTTATGATGTACAAACAGACTGAAAGTCGCTCACGATGTTTATAGCAATATATATATAAGTAGCAGATTGGCTTTAATTTTAACTTTTTTTTTTTTTCAGAAAATTGAATAAATTATTTAATGAATGACAAACATTTCATACTTTTACATTACAACACTTTTTAATTTGTCTTTTAATCAAGGGTAAGCTACAAGTTTATAATATACATGCACATTTACATGTGTGTACCATTGTATGTGCAATAACTCTCGATAAAAGATGTATGACGACCCCCGTGACTGACCATGCTGACAAACCTCGATTGCTCGAACTACCGATCCCTCAAACCGAAATCGCCGGACCCTTCGAGTTCGAGCGAACGAAGTTTAACTGTATATCGGCTGTTAAGAAAGCAGGAAATCCTAACCATTTTGATTTGCCTCAGCGAAAACACAATGTTATCCCTGCTAAATTGAAACAAGATGTTGATGTGCGTCGTCAGGTGACTATGTCACTCTGGGAGCTATTGACACGACACACGTCAAAACTTTAACCACGAAGGGAACCAATGTTGGTGGTATGTGATATTTGACAATCAACAGGTGGGCAACAGTTTTTAGAGCCTAAATATTAACTAAAAAGAAATGACACTTTCCATAGAAAATATATTTTTATACAAAAAAGAACAAGTTTTATCAAAAATGCTAACTTTTAGTTTAACTGGTTGATTTTGATGTCTATATTAAAGAATTTTTCTAGCGAAATGGATCCAGAACAAATGTATCTGCTGCTGTGGGGTCACATAGCTGCATGCGCGGCTATCACTACGTTTGCTGTAAAAGCATTTCATCGACTATCAATGCTGAATATACCTTGAAAATTATTTCTTCATCTGTTTTTCTGTAAATAGCATTTTTTTTTTCACCAGCATAAGGATACCGCCAGCAAAGGTTCCACCACTCTAGACATAGAGTACACAAAAAATGGTCACTACAGCCGGAAATGTAGGTGTCTTGCATTTATTACTGATATTAAGCTCATGTTATGTTTACAAAATATTTGGAAAGCATTGAAAATAATAATTTCTACTATACTGGTTGGAGACCACCAGACACGGACGACAATCAAACCGGACACTTGCGAAAATGCGTGATTTATTGTTCTAATATGCCTTCTGTATGGTTTATTTCTATAAGTCAATTCGAGTGCTTTATGTAGGCAGAGTTTTGGACATGAAAGTAGCTCCTTCCGACTTTTCTACTTTACTCCTGTGCACTAAATTAAATCAAATATATAGAAAAAGGAATAATATTGTATAAGTACATCAGTCACATGAAAAAGTTTTGTTTAAGAGCCTAAATATCATTTTTGATTACGTCAAGTAGCCCTTAGAGTACCGTCCCGTTGCTCTCCTTTCTAAAAGTCAAGAAATTCAGCATTCACAGTCAGTCATGCATTGTTTTGATTCCGGGAGACAAAACAAAGAATGAAAACGTTTATGTCACCACACTGACGTCATTACTCCACATTAAAACGTTCAAAAGTTTAAATTACAGTATGCATTTAATTGATTGTCTCCTTTGTTCGGTTCTGAATCTTACATCTTCTGCATAATGTCACAGTTAGTTATTTTTTATATTTCATGTATTAGATGATTAAAACTAAAATAAGTTTGTATAATATAGTGTGTTATCTTGAATGGTTGCCTGTATAGATTAGTGAATTCCAACAGCCACTATGTATGCAATTTTACACATTACTGCCGAACTGAAAAAAGGTCTGTAGTAGTTACAATCATTTTAAAACATTTCGGCTTATAAGATAATAAGAATCAAAATAATTTATGGCTCTGTCCTAGTGAATTATTCCGCCAGGCACATCGCCTCGGGGGGAATGCTTCAATTCCGATAAAGCACTCAAAGTCATTGATTATTTCCTAATTAATATTTACAGTCATATATATTGTTGATCAAACAGACACTTGATTTCAAGCATCAAAGTGCAAAAATGACAGTATAATGTAAGTGTTAATAATTTGATCAAGAAATCTCACTATTTTGTTAGTCACGGAAAGCATGTTCACATTGTCGAGAGGAAATTGAAAATGACATACTGTGCATGCGCAATATTTCTGTGAGGCCCGGCAAATAAAAATCACAAGTTTAAATTTTTTCATGAAATTTCATTTATGTGTCAAATGATTGAAACATTTTACACAATTCAAAAGCTAACATCACAAAAAATAAAATCTTTTTAAATATGCTGTCCGGATACATGGTACAGTTGGGCAATATAATGAAGCAATTTGGTGACCTCACTATCTGGCCGCAAAAATATATAAATGATCTTTTCCTAGAAGTTTTCTTTTGGGAGAAGAACCTAACTTACTTCTGTTAAAAGTTTGCCAGATACAAAAATTACCAGAGTTATCGTAAAATACGTTTAAATAGCGTCCGGATGTAGGAATTCAACCAGTACTGGTATGAAAAATTCAACTTCAGGAAAATGCTGTTGCACAATGCGGAGCTGAAAATTATAATTTGGTATTTGACAAACTGTTATGGACATTAGGGTTCATCACAAGGAAAACACGAAAATCGACACCACGCTACAGTATCTGACAGTATATTTCCAGTGGTCACATGCTGCTGTTACAGAATCAGTAGAATGCTAACTCAGTTTGTCTTATTATGGGCGTGAAACATTGATAAAACATTGAGGCATAATGATATAAACATGATAAATTTACAAATTTTCTTGTCTTTTTGGGTAAGGGATATAACCTACATATCCATATCTTATGATCAGACCGTCAGATATATGGTAAAATGTCAGGTTTTAATAGACTTTTAGTTAACAGTTCATAAACAATTGTATCCCTGTACAGTACTCATGGTACTGCCACTACTGGTACTGTGGTTTGTTGTTCTAACGTGGTGCGTAGTCCTTAAGTTGTGCATGTACGATTTCCCTTAATTTTCATAAAAATAATTCTCAGCTCGCACATACGGGTACTGATAATTTTTGCAGTTTTACCTATTCTCGGCTTTGCCGTGATGTCATACTTTTGAAAACATAGAGCTATTATAAAAACAATCTAGTTTCAAGGTAAACAAAGATCGTCAACTTCTTGGTTATTATAATTAGTCAAAGTTATAGATGCATAGAGACCAGCGATGACAGCCAAGGAGTCACCTTACCTGATTAATTGTGGCAAAATGAGGCATTTTTTGCCATAGGTTCTTTTTTGAAATTGTATTTATTTATCATTTTGCGTTCATTGAACACATAATCTTTGTTTCGAGAATTTAATCTGCTAGATGTAGGGAGTGCCCCTTTAAGCGACATTAGTACTTACGCCACAAAAAAGCCTATAAAAAATTGACTGTCACTGCCAGGCATTTCTTTCTGGGGGCTCAAACTGGCGTGTTGGTTACTGAGGAAGAGAAACAGCTGTACTTTGCAGTGTTTAACATTTATATGCACAAATGCAAATTTAAAGCATTTTTGTTGGTATATATCGACAATGAAATAACCATGTATTTTTGACACAGGGACTTAAGGGTTAATAAAACATGTAAAAGTTACTTCTCTGTTTACCAACAAGCGTCCTTCTAAGAAGCAATTTAAATCAAATTTTCATCATATAATTTTTTAGCTCACCTGAGCTGGCTCAGGTTGAGCTATTAGGATCGATGAATGTCCGTCGTCCGTCCACATTTAGTTCGTTAACACTCTAGTGGTCACATTTTTTCCTCAATTGTCACGAAACTTGGTCAGGATGTTTGTCCCAGTAATTACTCGGACGAGTTCGAATATGGGTCATCTCGGATGAAAAACTAGGTCACATGACCCAAAAATAGAAAAATCTTGTTTAGGCTCTAGAGGCTACTGTTTCAGTCCAAATATCCTGGCAATTTGTCAGAAAGGTTGTTTGGTAGATTTCTAGCTTAAATTTTAATATGGGTCACCTGGGGTCAAAAACTAGGTCACACAGCCCAAATATGGAAAAACCTTGTTAACACTCTAGAGGTAACATTTTCAGCCCAAATATCCTGGAAATTTGTCAGAAAGGTTGTTAAGATGATTTCTAGCTCAAGTTCGAATATGGGTCATCTGGGGTCAAAAACTAGGTCACAGAGCCCAAATATGGAAAAACCTTGTTAACACTCTAAATGTTACATTTTCAGCCCAGATATCCTTGAAATTTGTCAGAAAGGTTGTTTTGATGATTTCTAGTTTTGTTAATGTGTTGTTTATTGAACACTTCATTTGCTAATTTTATTGCAGTATTTTAACACCAAAAGATTGATAAATGACATTTGTCTTGTAATCAGTACACATCTTGGATCTCTCTATGGTAAGGCCAGAGTTTTTATATCTCTTGGTTATGCGACTGCCTGTCCTATTTTTTGAAAAATTAGAATAACAATGACATTATGAACTGACATTTTATTTTCATTATTTCCGCTGTTCCGACTCCACAGACTAGTTAATGAAGTATCAGAACAGTAGGGATATATAATTGAAAGTAATTATTTTAAAGTGTTTATTTTGTTCGAAAATGAGGATTACTGACAGGTGCAGTAGACTGATGTTCAATATGTGCTCTGTTCAATACAGTAGGAAAAGTCTTTCATACTCAATATTTAAGAAAACTTCCCATAAACCAAGCAGTATAAAAACTCTGGCCTAAAATTGGCACTTTTATAAAGTTTTAAATAGCGATGATGCAATACATGTTCCTGACCCCTAGTTGAACTTCCATGTTAAAGATTTTGGTAGTAATTTTTACATTCACATCACAAGAAAGTTCATATATAAAATTAAATCAATATTTGATATATACAAAACATATAAGAAGATATCAGATTTATCAATGACAAATATGCATATGCATGTTTTTCTTTCATAAAAGAATAAGCTCTTGTCTATCACTTTGGAAAGTACCATAAATTGTTAAAAAATTGAATAGCTCACAGTGCAGATCATGATCAGACAGCAAAATAATGAATAGCTTACAGTGCAGATCATGATCAGACAGCAAAATAATGTATAGCTTACAGTGCAGATCATGATCAGACTGAAAAATATTGAATAGCTTACAGTGCAGATCATGATCAGACAGCAAATAATGAATAGCTTACAATGCAGATCATGATCAGACAGCAAAATAATGAAAGTGCAGATCATGATCAGACAGCTAAATAATGAAAGTGCAGATCATGATCAGACAGCTAAATAATGCATAGCAAACAGTGCAGATCATGATCAGACAGCCAAAAATAAAAAGCTCACAGTGCAGATCATGACCAGTAAACATACAATGAATAGCTTACAGTGCAGATCATGATCAGACAGCAAAAAAATGAATAGCCAACAGTGCAGATCATGATCAGACAGCAAAATAATGACGCCTAGAGCTTAGATAGTCAGCATGTGGCAATAATTGACTCTCTACCAAGATTGTTCAAATCATGACCTCAGGGTGAAAATTAACCCTGCCTGGGGGGGGGGGGTCTTTTGATTTTACTTAGGCTTATTAAGAGGATATCATGAGCCAAAGGTAAAAATTGAACCTTTCTGCTATTAATAACCTTTTATTTTTGCCAATGGTAGACAGGTGAGCGATACAGGGCCATCATGGCCCTCTTGTTTTATATGAAAGCGGATAATTTTACTGCAGCAAGTTTTTCTATTCCGACCTTGGATAAACAATGAAATAGCTGTACATGGGTGAAAAGTGTCTGATAGATTTTCACTTGCAATTTCAATTGCTCCCACATGTTAGAATGAAAAGGTCTGGTTCTCTAACCCGCCCCTTTCCGCCCACTTTGCCAATGCATACATACTGTCACTTTTGGTATTGTGGCATCTGCCTTGGGAGTAGGGTGAGGGTCAAAGTTTTGAATCCCAGCAGTGGTTAGATCTGATTGGCCGGTTGCTGAACCGACAGCTAGTTAAATAATGGTTAACGTATGCATCTATATAGTCCTGACTGACCAGTGTCTGGTGTTAAAGTATAGAGTTCGGCAGGTAAATGTGCTTTAAGAAGGTGTTACAAAAGTCAGAAATGGTTGGTCCTTTAAGTAGGGGCGATGCTATACTGAAATTTGTTTTCGAAATGATGGAAGGAAGCCAATTGTAGAAGGATTGCATGGCGTCATGTACATGTTAATCCTCTCTCCCTGACCGGCCAGACAGGAACTTTTTAGATAGATAGATAGATAGATTTATTTCAACATAAAATGTACAATCTACATGGCAACTTATAATTAAAACATACAATAAAACAATAAACAAACATGTATGAATTAATATAGCCATGCCAATCAACATTATATGTTAAGGATAACACAAAAAAGAGCTAAAACAAACTCTTATTTCCATTGTGGTCCTTAAGATATAGTATTGTATGACATAGGAAGATACAATTTATCACAGTAAAAAATCACAGCAAAATGCCTTAAGAGAAGTTTGTATAAAAACCCTGATTGAAAGACATTAAAAAAGTCAAGTTAAGCTTAAAAAATGTTCCTTAACCTTGCATTTAAATGAATACAAAGAAGTTGCATCCCTCACATTTTGTGGCAGACTGTTCCATAGACAACAACCATTGTATGCAAATGATTTTTTTCCAAAACTTTTGACCACAGGGAGAGCATATCTCTTACTATCTGACATAGAAAAACCTGTACCATCAAAGGAGGGATATGCCTTTGCTCTAAACCTTGTGGGATAATCATGAACAGTATTGATAGGGGTAAAGTGCTCACTTAAATATGAAGGGGCAACATTAGAATTAATTTTATAAACATGACAGAGAGTTATCTGATTAACTCTACTTGAAACTGGTAACCAGTTCAGACGTGAAAAATGCTCAATTCCAATATGTGACATTGGATGTAAATTCAACACAAAGCGTATAAGTTTATTTTGTGTGACCTGTAACTTGTTTTTTAATTCCTGTGTTAAACTATTAAACCAGGTAGAAGAGGCATAGTCAAAATGACATTGTATAAGTGATGTAACTAACAGTTTTTTTGTATGCAGAGTGAGAAATTCACTTTTACGGTACAGGAATTTTAACCGAGCATTGGATTTCTTAATTACAGACCTAGCCATAGACTCAAAAGACAAATTTTGATCAATGGTAGCACCAAGATATTTAACTGAAGATTTGGATTCAATGGATTGACCATTGCAATTTATTTCAAGATTTGCTTGTTTTTTTAACCTTTGCGTTGACCCAAATAAAATAGATTCTGTCTTACCAAGATGAAGAGACAACTTTTTTTAACTTTTTGGGGTGACTCTTCCTTTCAATGTAAAATAGCAGTAATCAACACCATTCTTAAAGAGCATTCACAGAAATCAGTGCTACATGTTTTTCTTAAAACTGTTTATTAAATTTTGTGTATTCTGGTTTTTATGATATTTTATTAAGAAATGATATTTGATTTATAGTAAAATTTGTATGTAAGACTGGATATAGCGAAATCAGGATATAAGGAATATATTTTCTCTGCCCGAGATTCTTTCTTTATTTTACTTTTCTTATGAAAATGTTATATGGATATAACAAACTCCGGATAATGATCTGGTACCAATGAGTTTGTTGTTAACAAAGTTACCAGTGTATGTCCTTTACTTTTCTATTTATTTAGTGTCCAGTGCCAGTGGTATTAGGTTAATGTACCAATAATATACTAAACTTGATATTTTCTGAAACAGTATTTATTTAAGTGATGGTCTTATTGCATATTGCTTTAGGTTTCCTTAACTTTGTGTGTTGTCCACAGCGTGTGTTGTTGTCCACAGCGTGTGTGTTGTGTGTTGTGTGTGTTGTCTCAATATACACGCAGTCACCCTGTACATTTTGGACTTGATGGTATGTTGATTATTAAACAATACTTATTTGCCAATAAATAGTGTGCACTGTTGAAAAAGATCACAATTTTAAAAGTGAAATATTTTTTATCATAGTCTGCATTTGAATCAGGAAGGCAGAAATTAATGTCTGGTATTATTAAAGAACTTGGGATTTTCAACAAAATGCTGCAGTTCTGATAGCTGTCATTTTCATTAAAAAACTAGTAGAAAAAGTGGTCTGTACATTATTCATTGGAACAATTAATCTTATCCTCTTGTTTTAAGAAATGAAGCTGGTCCCTCATTAATCAACAGCCTATTCAAGTTGTTTTATTGCCTTAGGCAGTACTTAAACCTTTGCTTCAATTTCTCCCTTATCAGTACGTTATGTAAGATTACATAACATAGATATGTCAGAGGGGCCATAAAGTACACTATAGTCTCAATTTTGAGCACTGAACTATGATTTTACTGAGATCTTACTGTAATTAGTTTAATTTATACTTATAGTTATTCAATATTCAAGGTCAAAATTAAGGCTATACTGAAGAACTATAATTGATCAGCGGGACGCTTTATTTTATATTCGCACCATTTGTTCAGTTTTATTGGAATGTATTTAACAGCTGTATTTCATAATCAGTTGATTGAACCATATTTTGAATTGTAGAATTATTTTTCAAATTGGAAGTTTCTGATTGAAAATCATTTTTGGAAGTTTAAAAACTAAACTGAAGAAGTGTTGTTCTATGGGAAATTTTGAGTAAATATCAGATATCAAGTGGTAAAGTCTTTTTTAATGAGTTCATAGTTAGACACTATGTAAAATATGACAATCTTTTTTTATTTAAATAACAGTTCAATCATTCACGCAATTTAAGTCGAGATATGTTTAAGAGTCTCAAAGAATTAGAAATGTCTAGGATTTCACTAAGTACACAAAGTTTAAACACAGAGTAAGTATTTTGATTTGAATCTATAAAATGCTGCTCAATGTTTATAGATCTGTGATATTACATCTGTCATTTAAGGGAGTTTAATAATATTAAGACATTTAACAATAAATCACACAAAATAAAAGATTTTACTTCAAAATGATGGCCAGGCAGCCAGAATCAGCCTTCAGCTTGAAAAGTCATTAGTTCATATTAATTCATTTTAGCTTAAAAATATTTTATATTTAGCAAACATTACAAGTTTGAATAAATTACTTTGCATTAAACAAATCCTAATACACTACATAGACAATCTACTGTAAATCCTGTACATTTTGATACCTGGGTCAACATATTTGTTAAACATCATAATCATTTTTGCCAAGCAGCTTACGAAAGCTCAATATAGGTGTCCAAATGATGGTTCGGTGTATGTGCATGCGTGTGTCCTTGTGAGAGAGCTTGCGTCTGTCTGAATTAAGTTTGACTCGGCTGTAACTTATCCATGGATCAAAGGATTATTAAATAACTTGGCACAAATGTTCAACATCACGAGACGTACTGTCATGTGCAAGAACCAGGTCCCTAAGTCCAAAGTCAAGGTCACACTTAGAGGTTAAAGGTCAAACTCAAGAATGACTGTCCGGGGCATTTCTTCTTCATGCATGAAAGGATTTTGATGTTACTTTTCACAACTGTTCACCATCAAAAGACGGATTGTCATGCGCAAGAACCAGGTCTAAGGTCAAGGTCACACTTAGAGGTTAAAGGTCAAACTCAAGAATGACTGTCCGGAACATTTCTTCTTTATGCATGAAAGGATTTTGATGTTACTTGGCACAAATGTTCACCACCATGAGACTTAGTGTCATGTGCAAGAACCAGGTCCCTTGGTCTAAGGTCAAGGTCACACTTAGAGGTTAAAGGTCAAATTCAAGAATATCTTTGTCCACAGCATTTCCTCTTCATGTATGGAGGGATTTTGATGTTACCTGGCACAAATGTTCATCACCATGAGCTTCCTTTGTTTTTAGAATTACTTCCCTTTGTTTTACTATAAATAGCTTATATTGTGACATTTTAGCTCGACTTTTCGAAGAAAAGGGTAGCTATCCTACTCGCCCCAGCGTCGGCGTCGGCATCGGCGTTGGTGTCACACCTTGGTTAAGTTTTTCGTACCACCCCACTTTATTTCAAAACTATTAGAGGTATGGCTTTGAAACTTACCATACTTGTTTACCATCATAACCTCCACTTACAGACAAGAGTACATAACTTTGTCAAGTTTTTTGACAGAATTATGGCCCTTTTTTGACTTAGAAAGTGTATTGAGCTTGGTTAAGTTTTTCGTACCACCTCACTTTATTTCAAAACCATTAGTGGTATTGCTTTGAAACTTATTATACTTGTTTAACATCATGACCTACATCAACAGACAAGAGTACATAACTCTGTCAATGTTTTTGACAGAATTATGCCCCTTTTCCACTTAGAAAATACATTGAATATGGGTAAAATTCACTTATTGTCTTAACCCTTTGAGATATTGCTTTGAAACTTTGAATGCTGCTTAAATCATTAACTCCATCTGTAGACAAGAGAAGGTAACTCTGTCAGGGATTTGTTTTAAAAATTAAGGCCCTTCATCGACTTAGAATCTTGGTTAAGTTTTTCGTACCAGTCCACTTTTTGACTACACTGTTTGAGATATTAATTTGAAAGTTGGAATACTTGTTTACCATCATGATCCCCAAACATGGGCAGGAGAAGGTAATTATGTCAAGGATTTTATTTGAATTATGGCCCTTTTTGACTTAGAAACTCAGTTAAAATTTTCATTCTTGTCCACTTGTTGACTTAACTATTTGAGATATTACTTTGAAAGTTGGAGTACTTATGTACCATCATGAGACCTATCTGTAAGCGAGAGAAGATAATTCTGTGAAAATGTTTATTGATTTGTACTTAGAAATTCCTAGTTAAAGTCTTGTGTGCCCTTAACTGTCAAAGTTTTGTTTATTGGCAAGCACTAAAAAGTCGAGCGCGCTGTCCTACTGACAGCTCTTGTTATAACTCGCCGTAGAGAAAAATCAAGACTACTTTTATGTGGTACAACATGCATGTTACATCCAATATTTAAGTGAATTTTGACCTATCTCTATTTGGTAAGGAGTAAGTCCTTTTGACAGCTGGCAGGGATGACATGTTGCACATGGGCATCTAGTTTAGTTTTTAGCAATTTGCTTACACTTTTGCCTCTTGTGCAGATCAAAATCATGTAGTCTGATCATAACCTGCACTGTTAACTATTCAGTCAGTAAATTTTCAGTATGTGTATCAGTTATTAGTTGTAAGACTTAAAACAAAATGCAATTGATAATTTTTCTTCTTAATTTATTGTAGAAAAAAGCGTCATGTAATGCAGTGATGAGGGAAGTTCAATAGACCAAGATGTGAAAACAACAGAAAACAGTCTATCATTGCAATTATTAACTGAAGGATTCTGTGGTGATCCAGATGGCTGTATCAGTTTAGAAGATGAAGTTCTTTTTTATTCATCATATTACCTTGGCGATGAGACTTGACATCATATGCATAAAAGTAGATTTTTCAGTTTCAACGGAATAAACAAAACAGGAAAACAAAAGCATCAAATGAAAAGAATTGATAATTGAGGTAAGACAATGGAACAATTGATGTATTGACAACATGCAGTTAACATAAAAGAAGAACTTCGCTGAGTTTACTCATATTTGGAATTCATGTACATTGATTTTTGATGTTGAAGATGAAAGAACAACAGTAAAATCAGCAAATTGATAGCTCACAAGAAACATCATTTGGCCAGACAACATCCATATTGGATACAATCCCAAGTTGCAGCTGAAGTGATATTGCTACGCTAGCTGTGAATTTTTGTTCTTATAAGAGGACTCATTGAAACTCTAGAACAGTAGCTGGTAGCATGCGAAATAACCTTAGTAATTTATATATATAATTGTAATCACAGCATTGTGAATGCAAGCTCAAATACTAAGGTCGCACTTTGATAACAAATGGACGCATGAGAACTTTTTTCAATTTTTTCAGGTTGTAACTTTTTAATGCATTGAGAGATTTTGAATTGATTTGGACAATGCAGAAATACAGTGCTTTAGCAATTTAATAGAATACTATTTAGTACTGCAGTACATACAGTATTAGTTACTACAGAACTAGAGTACTACAGTGACATTAATAACAATGTTATTGGTTGCTCAGATGAGCAACTTAAATGGAACTCAGTTCTCTTGAAGAATGAATCTTCGTTGCAGCTTTCAGTCATAATATTCATGTGTATGAAAAACAAAAATAAAAAATAGGAAAAACTGAAAGAACAGGACTGTTTATTGTAGTGGCTAATTTTTATTCAGTCAACTTCAAAACAATTTACCAATGTCTCGACCTGCGGAAATGTTTCTATACCCCAGTTGCACAAAGTGTAAGGGGGGTATACTGGATTCAGCTTGACTGTCTGTCCGTCTATCCGTAGACTTATGGAACTCAATCCCTGAAAAACTCTTGGTTAGAATTAAATTATTATCCACAGAAATGATACGTTCCATGCCTTGATGTGCATGGTCCATGTTTCTGGTAACTAGGTCAAAGGTCACATTAACGGGCTTTCGATAGTAAAATATTTTGCACTCTATCTCCAAAACCCCTTATCACAATTTAATGATATTTCACAAAGTAATAAATACCATGCCTTGTTGGACTTGGTCAATGTTTTGGGTCACTACGTCAAGGTGACAGGTGTTTAAGATAATTAAATATTGTGCACTCTGATTTTCTTAACCCTCTGGTCAAAATAATGCTACACAGAAGAGATAAATAGCATGCCTACAGTCGTTGTGTATAGTCCAATTATAAGCATCAAATGTGATATAATTAAAAATACAGTGTCAGTATGGCGTTCAGAGATGGGGGGTTTAGGGGATATTCATTACCTTCAGTGATAGTTCTATTTTATTATGCTACCTTGAGGTGGGGGTGTGGGGCATTGTTATAGTTGCCGCTTTGACTATGGTGTGTTCATCCATTCTTTTCTCCCTCATTTGTTCGGGACCTATTTCACAGTAACTACTGGCGTGCTCCACTTGATCGATTATTTTTCACAGTTATACAAAAAAACAAAAATAATATCAAACAGGGAATACCACATACCAAAAACGCAGCCTCCCCAAAACGAGCCCCACAGCACCCAGAAGTGCACACCACCAACACACACACACACACACACACACACGCACACACACACACAACACACACACACAATCATGTACAAACACACATATACACTACCAACACACACTAGCATACAAAGTCTATGAAGCTGTATCCGGCTACCTTACCACTGCCTACGTTTAAATGCCTTGAGATAAAATCCAAAGTTAAAAGTAATACATGCCTTAATTCTAGTTTTAGCTAAATGGTAGGGCTGCTATGGGGTAATTGTTTGTTTGCATCAATACAAGAGTCATGGGTTTGATCACTTTAATGCCAAATTAAGGAAGAAGTATCCTTATGGCAAGTTAGGCAGTCCATCTGTAACATGTGCGATGAGTAGGGGTGCGTGATAAGACCGGTATATTGCAATTTCCTTGAGATGCGATATATACCGGTATGGTTACACCCCGTACTGTGGTATTTTCAAGGAAGCGAAAAGCTGCAATTTATCTGTCATTTCTTAGCTGTGTGCTTTTTTTGTCACGGCAATGACAGAAAGGTAACTAATAACTGTCAGTATATAATTCAATTGTTAACACATATAATTTAATGACTTTGCCGAAGGAAGTGTGAATACTTCAAAGTAAATTTTATTTATGTATTATTTAAGTAATGAATGTGTCCCTGTATTTGTTGTTGAATAAAACACAGGAGTTCAAATGCGTAGTAATTTTAAAAAAAATGAGTACATAGCACAAGTGATTTTTTTTTTGCATTTGAACGAATAACTTTTTTATTTATGAAATAACATCCGTTCCAGCGGTGTGCATCGTTTAAAAAACAATGATTTGGAGCAATAATACACAGTAATTAACCGTTTTTAACAGCGCATCAGTACGACAGATAATTGTTTATAAGACTATTACAAAGCTGAGAAGGATGATATTTTGATTCTAACATGACCAGATATTACAAAAGGTTAATAAATGCAAAGCGTTTTCTATGCGAACACTCATTTAACTTCATGCGGTGCAATATGACGTAATGTTTACAGCATATCGGTTCCTGCATTGTTTATGATTTAATATAGCATAATTTTTTCAATTCTTTGTATATAGAGACAAAACCATGAATCATTTTAGAATAAACGATGTAATGATGGCATATATTTATTATTACATTTTTTTCTTGCACGTCTATATTCAACTTGTAGCAGTACATCATTGTAACTTGAAAACACAAAATGCAATTGGACAGGTTGTTTACATACGTCTTGCAAATACTTCCTTTTTGGCACCTTGCCGGCCTTTGATAAAAGTACTGTATTTTATCGTAAAATAAAAAACAACCTTATTATGTTTATGCCACTTGTGTTAGTATAACTCATATTCTAACACTATTGAAAATTTCTCCTATATACACAAAGAAGGATTTGAGCGTGATAAAACTAATAAGTATATCACGCTAGGGGTCCGGAACTATTTTTGACTGCTGAAATTACCTCCCTTGTAATTTTCACACGACATCTACGAGTGTGCCTGTGCTAATACGCTTGGATTGGTATTGTTGTTAATGAATTCACGTGATGTAAAAAAAATTGTAGTAAAATTTTCTACACTTCCGGTATCGCCAGCAATATCAGACACAACAAAAATAAGACGTATAGCGCTCTTTTGAGAAGTAAAAAGAACAGCCAAAATTTCACGAAATGCATGGAATGCACGGAAAACTACAACTTTCAAGACAGCGACTTCATGAAAGTGCAGCAAATAGTACCCCATCGAACATGTTTTTGTTTAGATTAACGGTTTAAAATGGAAATAGATTTTATTTTTGAGTGATATATCGGTTATTATATCACTGTGTGTTGGTAGATGCTTCGAAATTAATCACTCAGGCCTTCGTAATTAGATAACTACGCATTTACACTCCCCGCAGTGATATACTTACCGGTTTATCACTCAAAAGTGAAATCTATTTCCTAAATATATTACCACTATACGTTTTGCAATTTATCAGGATATGAAAACTCTGACAAGAGCGATTCCTATAGTAGTTAGTCTCGAGAGCGATTAAGTTGTTATCAAGAATATGGAAATTTTGTACATGCACAAATTAAAGAATCTATGTTAATTGAACCAGAAGAATGGCCATAAATATTCTCAACTGCCGATGTTATAGTTTTATTTTGATAACTGAAATCATATGATCGAGCAGGTTTAATTTAATTAAATGTATATCTACTGGTTATAGATTTCTCATAGTAACATAATAGGGACAGTGGAGGTGCTTAATTATTTCTATCTATCACAAGGCCTTCCCCTCGCTCTCCATCTTGTGGGATATGTACCCGCTTATTTTATGTTATGATGAAAACGCGGAAGTAATGATCTAACAGGCTGGTGGTAGTTATACTTTGTTTTTGAAAATAAGAAACAAAAAAACAATCTTAATCTGACCACATTATAAACTTAACATCTATAATCATACTCGCGATTTTGAATAGTTTGTACGAAAAGGCTTAATTTTGCAAAAAATTCAAAGAGTGAAGAAAACACATGTGGCGCATGCGCATTTGCTACCCCGGAAAAAACGGCGAAAAACGGAGGAACTCGCTTTTCACGCATGCGCATTTGATACCCCGGTAAAATAACGGGAAAAAACGCAGGAACTCGCTGTTCACGCATGTGCAGTGCAACCAGCCGTTTTTTTCACGGGGCGGGCATAACAACGCGTTTTTTTAAACGGTGCGAGCCGAAAAACGCCCCGTTCGGTAAACGGGCGAAAAACGGGCGCTGCTCGCGTTTTCCTGCCGAAAAACGGAACAAAAACGTGAGCGCCACTGTAGTTTTCCACTAGTTATGTCACACAGCTATTTCCAGGTAGTGACAAATCTGCTGAAGTTGTTATTTCTTCTCCTTCACATCAAAATTCACATACGGAAGCTTCTGAAATCACCGTTGAACCACGTACTCTGCCCCCAAAAAATCGAAAAATGCCGGAGAGGTACGGTGCATATGTAATGTATCAACAGTCAGTAAGTTTTCGTAAGTTTGTAAATATCACACATTTGGTTTTCTGTTTATTTAACAAGCATTACACATTAAACTACTATTTATAGTATTTCGTACAACAGTGAAGTTAAATGTACTAACATATAATACTACAATATGTTAAAACTCATGAAACAATAAATTCAATCTAAGGTGAACATAGTCTGTACATTTTGAAATGTCAGGAGACATATTTTTAAAGCAGGGGAGAATGTCAAAGTGAGTAATTATTAATGGTTTTATACCTAATAACATTTGCACGAGTTGCACATGAAATGTGACAACTCAGTCATGTGAGCATACAGTATCAGGAGATATCTATTTATATATTCTCTCAATAACTAATAGTGTGTAAAGAAAATAATAACATAACAACTTGTAATTCGTTTATTTGTAACACCTGATCAAACAGCTCACCCTTTCTCATGTTTGGGGGGATTTTGAATTCACACAGTTGGACAGATACAAAGCTAGGATAAAGATGTAGTTTTGCTAGCTACATCTATTTAATTCTTCGAGCAGTTGTATTATTACAAATCAGGTAAATCCAGGTTTCCCTTGTCGCAATCACCTTCGCTTGTCCATGAATATGAGTTATTAATTAATTTGGTTAAATTCTTTTTACCCAAATCTTGTTTACAGTTAATAACTGTCTTCTTAAAGTAATTATTTTTTTTAACTTAAGTAATGTCTGACCAAAATTATTGTTGTGCAATAATTTGCTTTTGATTTTAGTTGCTTTTATATGTTTGTATTTGCTTTAGGCTATTCTTGTTTTCTTTTCTTTGTAGGACACCCGTTTTCACTTTATAAAAGTGTACTGTTAAAATTGAACCTACAAAGGAAACAAATTAGATATTATGAATACAGAAACTACACTTGAGTTATTTGATTCATTGTGACCTACCCTCAGAGAGATATGGGAATGTATACCTAAAATATACAACGGTCACATAAGTACATTCACCCATAAAATGGAGATAACGCATATAGTGAAAACAGACAGTTTATCAAAAACAAAATTGGTTGTCAAGGCAAAACATTATTTTTGCTGTCAGTGTAGAGAAACTAATGTCAAGACTAGAAAACTAAACAATGTTTTATGAAAACACAATGCAAAGGTGAGAGTTAAGACTCCAAATATTCAAATTCTTAAATTACCTCCCTTTGAATTGAATATATAGGTGAATTTATTACCTTAAATCTGAAATCCCCTGTGATGATTGTTTTTATTTTTTTGGTTAACTCACTCCCCAACAGATAAAGTTTAACAATCTTGCAAATGATTGAATTCCACCTCCTTCAGTGTGATGTATTGGTGTTTCTTTCTCATGCATAGTAAATCCTATTATAAACCTGTAAAGTTTTCATGTTGGGTCAGTGTACAATGCAAACTTAGTATCACAGTTATTCAAAAGTATTAAACAATCTCTGAACTTCAGATATAATGTGCAGCTGTTTAGTCCAAGAAGATTTAAAAAAATCAGTGAAAAAAACGGAGGATGTAGAAGTGAAGGTATGATCAAACATTTTTGGTTTCATATCTATACTGGTGACATATCACAGAGCTTTGAGGAACACCACAACAGAAATTTAAACTTTAAAGATTATTGAAACATTGCTTTTGACTGACATAGATCATTTGTCCGTCAAAGTGTTTTTAAGGTAGTTCGCGCTGTTCCTCGGCCAAAATAAAATTTCATCAGATTGACCTGAAACTTGGAAGGACTACACCTGAAGTAACGACCGTTACGGAACCACATCTTTTATTCAACTCTGACGTCGGCTACCTAGCAACAGAATGACGTTAAGACGCCACCTAGCGACACAGTCTGTGTTAGTGTTGTATCGTACGTTTTTCTTTATAACTCGGCTTCGAAATATCGTGAAATGAAAATTTAAAATGTATTGTTTACGAGGTGATATTCTCTCTCGATTGGTATATTTCAATGTATAAAACTAACTTGTTTGTACATTTCGCTGGTAGACAAACGACCTCCAAACGTCATCAAGCGGACGTTTTTCGACGTACACATGTACGCATAAATGTAAATTAAGCCAATACGCCCTGGTAAAAGTCTTTAACAAAAAAACCTTGTCTCCGAGCAGCATTTATCTACAAAATAAGTCAAACATATTGATACCCTTTCGCCTTACATTTTGCAGTATTCGTGCGCCTTTTATGTCACTGTACTCCGTAAAATGATAGAAATCTGACGCCGAAATGTCCTTTGGCGGTCGTATTTTGTATTTAGATTTTGTCAAATTATGTATATAGTCCTGGCAGAAGTCTTTCAAAATTTAACAAAATTTAATAAATTTTTCTTCGAAGATTTATCCATAAAATTGACGAAAAATAAATCATGCCGCTTTAGTTTACAGTTTCCGGTAGCTATACATTCATTGATTTATTCGTGTAGCGTATAATGCATGTGAGCATAACGTCGACATTTCAGCAAGAAAATAATACGGCGCAAAAGTTTCATGTTTAATATACATGTATGATTTTTTATTACTTGAAGTAAAATCGCTGCCAAATTTAATGGAAAGAAAAGAGTATGAAGATAATCTGTATTCCATTTGATAAACATACGATTTCAGTCAGAGAAAATGTATTTCGCGGCGTCGGTCGAGATATTTGAGAAGTTAATGTTTGGTAAGTATTAAGTAGAAGAATTGAAGAAACAACTTAACTATCCTTTTGTTATGTTCCGGATTACAGTAGAGATCGGTTATATACGCAACCATTTTTAAAACTGTAGGGGCGGCTTTGTAGTCTAAGGTGTGCTAACTTTTTATTGCTATGCGACTTCGAATCCTGGTAATATATTAATTTATATACATAACATAGCATACATTTTATTTGGCATAAAATGACATTTACATTTATAGCCAGTTACAGAATAATTCATACATGTGTGGAGCAAATAACATGTCTATGAAATACACAATCTTTATACATTTTGTATACTATAATCAGTTCAATATTTAGATAAAATAGACTCAACTAGTCGGAAATTCTGTGTTATAAAATGTATCAATTGCTTAGTTGTGGAACTTATATCCACATAATTGATACATAAATGTCATTCAAACAAACGGAGGACTGAAATACCGCGGTAAACAGTAATTGCTATTTTGTTTTTGGGGTTTAGGCCCGTTTCAACGATATTTTCAGTTTTAATTACATCCATGCAGTTTTCCTTACCATCGTTCCTTGGGAGGACAAGTGCTTGACCCCCATGCTCCTTTTGAAACTGAAACTTAAACTTTCTCTCATAAAGAGTCGTGGCCGGTAAACAGGGCTCGAATCCTAATGAGAGGTGGCAGCGATTTCAAGTCGGTAACTGTATCCACTCGTTTACGGAGGTGATTCAGACAATGTCAAATGAATAATTCGACCAAACCATCACACACATGTACATATTATCATTTACAAAGATATTTTAAGTTATTCGCGATACGTATAGTATAGCGGTGAGCTATTGTCTTGACACTTTGTATCACACAATCGCTCATGCGTTTTGTGCACGAGGATTATCTCGATGAGCAATATATTACCCGGGTAGGGGCAGATCAGTGGTACAGTGGTTGGCGTGCTGGACTAGTTATCCATGGATCGAAGGTTCGATCTCCCACTCCTCCACTATCATAATATCGGTGATGTACACCGCGGGCATGTTAAAGAGTCAGGGGCGTCTCTACAACGCGATAAATTGCAATACGCGGTACTGTATTGCAATACGTATTGCTATATATTGAGGATGAATAACTCTTACAAAAATTCACACTTGGTTATGATATGGTAATAAAGTAATGAATCATTCCTTGTGCAAAATAATTAAAGTTTATTTGTTTACTTTTTGAGTTTTGAGATCGAATGATATACTGCCCGTTATCACTAAGTTACTGTCCGTCAATGTCGTCACGGAAAAAGCACACACATTATTCAAATGCAAGTTTCAGCTAATAAATGACGGATAAATAGCTCTTTTTTATTTTCATAAAAAATACCACGGTACGGGGTGAAGCCATACCGGTAAGTATAACACGTCTCAAGCGAATTGAAATATACCTAGTAGTACAAAATCTTCTTACGCTGAGTTGATATGTTACCATTTCCATCGTTTATCATAATCAATTAATATTGTATTAATTCGTGCAGGTAATAATTTGTTTTATTCAATGTTAAGGAAACAAAAAGAGCTTACATCAATGGTTAAAGTAAGGGTGATAACTGTGTAAGCAACTTGGTAGCTTTGTCGGTAGCACAGTAAGCGGAGGACCGGGGTTCGACTCCATGTCAGGCTACATAACTCCATCCTGAAATAATGATACAATACAGAATGAAAATGTTGATCAAAACTTATTGAATAATACCAAATGAGAATAGTCAATAAAGTACTCTTGCGTTTTCTGTCTCTTGAATGGGTTAATAATTTAAGTACAATCAAACCTGTGTTAAAGACCACCTCCGGGTAGAGACTACCCTGCGAATAAAGACCAGCAGGGAGATCACCGAGCACTATTAATATAATAGTAGACACACCTGTGAATAAAGACCACCTGCAAACAAAGACCACATTTGTAGCTTCCCAACAGTGGTCTTTGATCACAGGTTTGACTGTACGTAAATAATTCATATCTATCAACATAATATGTTGATACCATCAAATTAATGATAATTTTAAGTGAAGAACATTTCTACTTTTTCGGCCATTGAATAACGGTCAAAAATTAGAGTGGCATATTTATAAGAAAAACAAGTATTAAGTTTGTTTTCCTGATACACATGTCGCGACAGATATTTTATTACTATTGAGGACAAAAATGACAAGTAGCCGGCTAGCTCAGTCGGGAGAGACTTTGCAAGGGAAGGTACATGGGTTCGAATCCCGGTCCAGGCTCTTTTATTCTCACCATGTGATATTTGGCGCCTACCGACTGAATAAAAATATTTTTTCCAATAAAAATCGAGCTTACAATCGATTTCATATACTAAAAATTCCGCCGACTATCTTTTTTAAAGGTAGTTCTTGTTTTGCTATATTTTCGTTAATCATCAAAAGTATTGTAACAACGAGCATAAGGTTGCTGTATTCAAACCAGCATAATAACACAGGAAACGAACTGCTTGGTACTAGAGAAGAAAATGGATACATTTAATAGTTTATTCCATACATCATCTGTATTACCTGTATGTCTGCCAAATACATGTATGCTGGTAAAATCTAAACACTTATCTACGAGGAAGACTTGACTTTGATGTGCAGTCACACTACTCAGTTTGCGTCGAAATATAGATACGGCAAATAGGATAATTTTTAAATGGTTTTGGTGCTCAATACTTGTTGAAGACATTATGTTAAAAAAGAAAATTTTCAGATACTGGCTATATTCGTTTGAACTGGCGAATTTTTATGTCGAAAGACGTCGGTTCAACGACGTTGTGACGCAGTACAGTGATATAAGAAACGCATCAATACTGAAAAACGTAAGCCGAAAGGGTATCAATATTTTTGCTAATTTCGTAGATAAATGCTCGTTGGATGCATTGTCAATTTCTGAAAAACTGTTACCAGAGCGTTTTGACTTTATTTACATTTATGCGTAGATTTGTACGTCGACAAACGCCCGACAAATGACGTTTGGACGTCATTTTTCTACTGACATAATGTACTGAATATTAATTTATTAAAACTTACATATACCAGTCGAAAGAGAATATCACTCTCTCACAGCACATTTTGAATTTTCTTTTTACGATTATTTTAAATCGAGTTATATAGGAAAACGCACGACAAGGCACAGGCAGTGTCGTTAGGTGCCGTCTTAACGTCACTTTGTTGCTAGGTAACCGACGTCAAAATGAAATAAAAGATGTGATTCCGTACCTGTCGTTACTTCAGGTGTAATCCCTCAAAGTTTCAGGTCAATCTGATGAAAGTTTATTTTGGCCGAGGAACAGCGCGAACTACCAAAGTTCAACCATACCTTGTTTGCATGCAATTGTACACCAAAGATCCGAACTTATTAATCTCTCTGTTTGTACAAAAATACTCTTGGTAGCAAATATGCATGTTTACCAGACCAAATATTGTTAATGATGAATCATTGCTGACATTATGGAATCTATCTAGTTCAGTGTTAATCAGATGCTACAGTGCGAAATTTGTTTCGAAGTTATTCAAAACAAATCTCTGAATCTTTAGGTTGATGCTTAGCTGTTCAGACCCCCAGAATATTGACACACTCGGTGAAAACAGATACTGTGCAAAGATATCGTCTCTTCATGAAGAAGGTATGATCAAACACTTTTATATATGTATGGTAATGTTCAGAAGCCATCTTCAAACAATTTGTGTTTGCGTTGTGCCTGATGCAAATTAAGCCAAATTGATAGATCACAACGAAATACTCTTGTGCACACATGTCTCTACAACAGATGGAACCGATTGCTTTTTTACAGATGTTTTATGGCCTTACAGAAAACATCACCTTGAGGCATACCAATAGAGAACTCACTTTCTCAAATGTCGTTTTAATGATGCTGTGATAATAAATGGTGATACAGTCTTAAATATGTTCAATGTTTGCCTGTACTATGCTTTAAGCAACAGTACCTGAGAGACAATTTGTATTTCGCCAATTGATAACATAGAATACACTATTGTGTAGGTGATTATTTTGCAAAAAAGTTAGTGTCATAATCATAATATATGAATGTGTTATTGTTATTAAGAATTTGTGTGTAAGTTTATTTGGAAACAGAAAGCCAATTCCTGTCTTCTGTCACATGTAAATGCCTTCTATAGGACAAATAAGTATCTGCATGTTCATCTCTTTAATTTCAGAATGTTGCATCAAAATAACTGCAAAGGCTGTTCTGCTATACTGTATCAAGTCGAGGGCACTGTTTAAGCAGTACAGGAGAAAACAAATACAAAGTAATCTGTTCTATACAGGTGAGTGGTACCATATCCTAAAAGCATGCAACTTGTTTTCACAAACAAAACTAATACTAGAGCATAATCATGTTAAACGATTTATTAAGTCATTTTTCACCACCTATATCGCTCACCTTTATATCAATTGCCAATAATGCAAGAGGCCATTATTTTAACTTAATTCGTCCACTACACAATGCATAGTAACATTCAAAATATTTAAGCTATGCCTGTGGGCCTTGTGTTTTTCTTTTTTTTTCCCTTTATTAGTATTCACGACATCAAGTGACCCCCCGCCCCCCTTCCCTCTCAGGAAGGGTTAACTTTCACCCGGGGGTCATGATTTGAACAATCTTGGTAAAGGTCCACAAGGCAACGCTACTTGCAAATGTAAGTTCTAGGCATTGTGGTTTCAGAGAAGAAGACATTTCAAGTTTTGCCTATGTGAAATTAAGAGACCCCCAGCTTGGTCAGTTTGACAAATTTGGTAGAGGTCCACTAGACAATGACAAATGTCAAATATCTCAGTTCTATGTCTTTTGGTTTCAGACAAGATTATTTATATAAGCCTATGTTAAATTAAGTGACCCACCGGATGGGGTCAATTTTGACCCATGGGTTATTATTTGAACAATCTTAGTTGAGGTCTACTTAACAATGCTACAAGCCAAATATCTAAGCTCTAGTTCTTGTGGTTTTAGAGAAGTATATTTTTAATATGCCGATGCTGATGGACGACAGACGACGGACAATCATCCATTAGGAAAGCTCACCCTGTCTGCACCGCTTGATGCGAAAGCTCCAGAGTTATACTAGGGTCTACTGGTTGCTCCGAGCCCGAAAGATGGCTTGTTTTGCATGTTATTTCGCAAATCTTTTTAAAGTTGTACATCAATTAACGGTCGTTGAAAAAAAGATAGTTTTCGAATCTCGAGGACGAACCCAATAATCTCTGAAATCAATCACATACACAGTTATGCTTCCGAGCTATTCGCATCGTCCCAGTTCATTATTAGGCTGACAGTGCAAACCTTAGGGATGATCCCAATGCATAAGTAAAAATGGTCATGATCTCTTTTTAGCTCTCGGGCTGTTCACATCATGCATAATTGATAATAGTCACATATAAGTACTGACTTTCGAGCAGTAAACATTCCCCACCCACCTAAGTTTTGCACTGAACAAGTATAGTAGGCTTCCCCTCTGTGATCACAGTTTGACCAGCTATAAACTATTACTTTGAATTTTGTGGGTAAACCCATGGCATTTGTGAAAAAAGTAACAGACTGTGTTTAGCTCTCGAGCACTTCATATCAGCACAGCCATTTCACTTGTATTTATATAATTGAACTTTTTTATCACTTAAGTGTACTGTGTTGTTCTTTATGCTACATAGATGTGAACACATCAGTCCCTGTAATCAACAGTTTTGCAATTTATCAGCTGACAAACTGAACATACTTTGAATAGTATTGTATCTAAAATTGTAGATGAGAGAGAGAGAGAGAGAGAGAGAGAGAGAGAGAGAGAGAGAGAGAGAGAGAGATGTTTGCTTCTGCTATTGTTTGTTGAGTTAATCTTTGTCATGCATTGAAAGGTTTTAAAATAACTCGGCACAAATGTTCAGCACATCAAGGTGTGTCGCGAAGGTGCGTGCAAGACCCATGTCCCTACCTCAAAGGTCAAAGTCACACTTAGAGTTTGAAGGTAATGGAATCCTTTATATATGCACAAATTCTAGTCCGGACTATAACTTTGCCACGATTGAAGGATTTTAAAACAACTTGGCACAAATATTCAGCACATCAAGTCAACGTGTCGCATGCAAGACCCACGTCCCTTCCTCAAAGGTCAATGTCACGTTGAGTTTAAAGGTAATGACATCCAGTATGTATGCATACATTTGTGTCCGGACTGTAACTTTGTTATGCATTGATTGATTTTAAAATCACTTGGCACACATGTTTAGCATATCAAGACAATGTGTTGTGTGCAAGAACCATCTCCCTACCTCAAGTGTTTAAAATTAATGGAATACTGTATGCATAGTAACTCTTTCATGCATGGAATGATTTTAAAATTACACGGCACAATTTTGAGCACACGGAGAGGACACAGACTGTGAGGCACCTCTTTCGGGGGCATTTGTCACTTGTAAGGGATAGCTCTTGTTCAATTTCGAAATCTGATTTTTCACGATTTCGTCTCGAGGTAAGTATTTGTGAAAAGTAGGAGAAAAGGTAGCTCTTGGTTATACATTGATGGAAAGGAAAAGTTCTGCAGGATTGTATACAAATACTAAAACTCTTGTCTCTAAGATGCTGTAGTAGAGAGCAACGTTCTACCTTGTGTCTGGAGTACTTCCGTAGGGCGAGTGACCGTATGGCACAAATGCAACCCCTGTCGTTTAAACCGTTTCTCTCCCCCTGATCATAACGAATACGGTTACGTCCCCCACAAGCGGTTTCTTTCGAGAGGACGTGTCTACTTGTGAAACCGCAAGGTTTCCGCAATATGGCCAAAATGTTTCATCGATCTATTAGGCGACATATATTTGTCAGTCTCTCGCAGCGTCTCTTTTTGGCACACAATACACTATATGTTGGAATTTGAGATATCACAGGTAGATAAACAGCGATGCCTATCTCTCCATCATGTACAGAAGAGGTTTTGTTATGTCATAGTTTCTAGTTTCTTAAGTTGAGTTTTCAGTTTGACAACTTGAAACAGAAAATGACCTAAAGATTACAATACCAAAAACAGAGAGATAAACAAAGCTCTCTAAATTCATAAATGCAGCCATGTCTCGCAGATATATCAACAATATCTCTTCCGAAACATATCGGTGGCAAGCACCAACAAATGCAGAGCCGCGACTATTGTACAAACTAGTTTGTCAATTTGTTAAACGTATTTTGTTTTTCAAAGCTCTCGAGATTAAGAATTGTCGACCGATGTAAATAAAAATGTGTTCAACTCAGTACCAACTCAGTCACTGTACCAATAGATCTGTTGTCTCACTAGTTTGTGTTAAGTGAATAAACAGTCGCAATTCTGTTTTAAACGTGATCTTTATAGTAAAGATATTTTGACAAACAACGTTCACTGTCATCTAGACAGAACAGAGCAAAGCCGAGCATCAGCTAGTAACGGATAGCCGTTTTTCAAGATGCTGTAGTGTGAGGAACATCAAGACAGAAAACGGCTCTCTAAGCATTAGCTTTGCATATTGCCCGCTGTAAAGCTTAACATTCTTTCTTAACAAAATTCGTTAATGTAGCCATGTTTCGGAAATTTATTATTGAATATCTTTCCCGAATCACAAGTCCGAACAAATGCAGCGTAAACGAATTCTTGCCGTGTAGTTTGTCAATTGAGTTGTATATTTGTATAAGTTATTGATTCTGTCAGAAGGGACATGACGTTATTCAGCAAAACAGGAATGTTTCTTGAAGTGTCATTTATTCAACAAAACAGGAATGTTTTCAGGGTACTGTCAATGTATAACTTGAAATTGTCTGCAGTTTGAAACTGTTCTGTGGAACATTTGTATTGTGGCCAAAAGCTCGAGTCTAGATTTGATTACTATTGATGTGATATGAAAGAAACATGTTTTTGTACGCACAAATCTAGTATTGATGTTTGAAAAATGCTATGAAATTTCTCGAGTTCTTAACAAATTACAACAAGGGTACTTTTCCTCCAGATAAATAATCCTTGTATGAGTGTGCATGTCTCGTGTATCAAAGAGACTTATGGCAATAGCTTGAGTGAGATATATGCAATGTACTTTGAAAATTATATCAAGTCCCATTGTTTGAAACTAACCCTAACCAAGCCTCTCTTTTGCTTTTTCATAGGCTACTTCTGAATGTCCTAAGCCATCTACAGTTTTCAAGGCTTTTAAATACTGTCGCATTTGTAAAAACTTATACATCGGTGACGCGTCGGTTCTGTCGATGCAAGCATTAAACGCTGCAGCCCAGAATGGAAAATCTTGCTTGTTTCGATAAAATACTAGTATCGCGACTCTTTTTATCTGGCGCGTTACGTTTAAGTCTAGTTGCTTTTTCTCGCTAGGGTCTTGACCTGCATCTTACTGATTGCTTGTTGTTTCATTCTGCAAGTCATGATAGTCCTTCATAACTTTGTTGTATTTTTTTTCAATAGCTTCAACTGCCGACATAGTAGAAACCATTTCGTTTTTATCTCTCTTGTGATTTGTATTCATTACATACTTGTTCTATAGCCTACGTAGCTTCATCTATTGCAGTCTCTAATTTTCTATTAATTATTTCATTGGATCCGTGTCCGGTGTTTCATCGCTCATCGCATCTATAAATTTGTTTTTTTTTTTCTGATGAATTTTGCCTTACACCGAGATTTTCTCATTGTCAGTTCAATAATTTTTATGCATTTTCATGGATTATACTACTCTCTTGGGCTTCATCCAGCTCACGCATCTCTATTTTAGTTTGCAATCGTTATATGTTCGGAAAACAGGGTTTATTTCACAAAGTATCCGAATAATACTACTTGTCCGATTACTATTACACTTATTGTTGAGCGGCGATTATACACTTTTCTGTACAATTTCTATAATCGTTCTTCTTACAAAACAACCTCGCTCTGCTACCAGAAAATGTTCTATATTTTCTATATGTCTATCTAATCTTAAAGGGCCAATAAACGACTAAAATATCACTATTTGTTTAACCCAGATTTTTATTATATAACGATCTACTTGATTAACAAAAATCAAACAACAGAATATGTTCTACAAAAATTGACCGTTAACTATCTTCACAACAAAAGTCATATGCTGATAGTGCAGCAAGCCATCCTAGTCCCTTGTCATCACGGTTTGCAGTTGACAGTGCATAGGTTTAAGGAGTATTATTTGCCATGACTGTAAATGAACTTCAATACAGGTTTACAATGGCCCACTTCAGAGTAAGAAATTCAATTTTACGTGTGACGTATTTTTTTCCGGATTTTGCCAATGGTCTGCTTGCTTTATCAACATAACTTGTTAATTCAATCTCGCTTCTGATCAAAATTCGCACCTTATTCTTCGGAACTCGCATCCGTGAGAAGTTTAGATGGTATCATGTGGCCAGCATAAGCAAGTAAAGGTAATGTTGTTAAATATTATTTTCACTTTTTGAAAGCTTCATTTATATTGTCTCCATACAGTGTTTTCTTCTGATTTTGTTTTCTTGCTGCAACTTAAGTTTTGTAATAAATTACTTCATGAAGTGCCTTGCGACTCTTTATGAAGCTGTCTGTAAAAGCCTACACACACAAAAAAACTAAAATAAAACGGCCAACCTTCTTCTGGGTTTGAAGGTTTGGCTATTTCTCCACATTACCAGGGTCTGTTGCAACTCCGTTTCTGAAACGATGTACCCTACATACTTCACTTCATTTTGTAAGAACACACACTTCTTTGGCGCTAATTTCAGACGGTTAGATACTGTCTCTAGTTATTCTTACTGTACCTCACATGAACTACTGAAAACTGCTATTGTATATTACTATCAAGTGTATTACGCATATTTTGTAATTCAGGTCGCCTATACACTCTTCCATTACTCGTTGATATGTTACCGGAGAATTGCTTTAACCAAATGGGAGCCGATGCAAATCATATGATTTTAATGGTCCTACGTGAAACCCTGAACTTACTTTAATAAGGATCTGATATTTCAAGTTGATCGTATTCGCTTTTTATGTCCACAACTGAATAGTACTTTATCTCTCGAGTGTATCTAAAATATCTTCAATCCTTGGTAATGCACATTAGTCTTTAATTGTTTTCAAATTTAAAAGTATGTAGTCTATACACATTCGAAGAGCTCAATTTCTTATGATTCTAGCATAAACAAATTGTTCCACGTGTTATCTAACCTCATCAAACTTTGTTGGAGGTATCCTTCTATATTTCTGTCATCAGTCAAAGGCATCTCATGTTTAAATTTAGTGCAATGGCCAATGCCATTTTCATTTTTTTTTAAATATATCCACATGTTTCTAAATATATCCTCTACTTTCTTTCTTTATTCTAACGTTAATTTCTTGTTTTCAACATTGACCTGAGAAATTAATCATGAACCCTCTGTATGTTTAAGTAAAGTTTGATCTTCTATCTTGATAGGTTGTAGCTCACAGCGTTTAGTTTTTGGTACTGTTCTTTTTGTTAGATTTGAACCATGAATGCCTATCAGTCTATTATAAACACTGCAGACAATTTAACTGTGCTATGTGCGAATAACAACTGTAAACATGCGCTTTCGGAAAGTAGTGCAAGACAGACCAGATCAATATTTTGTTTGGATGTCGCATACGATAAGAACATATTACAAATAAAAACAGTACACACAGCGCCAAACGAATGCAGAAAGGTCTATAGCTTACGGGCTAAATTAAACATTTTTTCTGTTTTAGAAATAACTGCGCTGTTAGCTGATTACGGTAGATAATCATATGCATATCACGGAAAAGTACGGATATTTACGGAAATTTACGGAAACGTACGGAATTCGATAAAAGAGTTTGTAGTTTGATTTTCAAATTTATGATGTTATTTCATTGACAACTTTCTTATTTACGAACGATTACATATATATTTACCTAAAATAAATTTCTTTTAAAAAAGATACAATTTACGTACAT